>JAVDOI010000022.1:3355970-3415970 GCA_032191485.1 Leptoclinus maculatus | reverse complement strand
CCTCTCTTTCTTTTTCCATCCTTCCGCTCCATCGCTGACTCCAGGACAGTTGTGGATGACAGCATTCGATGGCAGGGAGCATGCAACTTATGACAAGAAGCAGAAATACCTCTCTGTGTAATAGTTGAAGCAGTCTTTCATGAACAAGCACCAAAAAATGGAAAACTAATTTACCATAAATACGGAAAAATAACATGAAAAATGGCCAAGAAGACAAATCAACATGAACTTTTGACATAACACAGATTAAAAACGTTGTCATGCTAAGAGTGTCATGAATGTGTACGGTACATTTTGGTGGGTGCATGTGTTCTTCCTCATAACAGGATATGACAGATATGGAAAGACTGTTGGCCGTCTCACTGGCCGGGTTGCCCCTACACACACACACACACACACACACACACACACACACACACACACACACACACAGGTCAGTCAGGCTACCACTGGGATCAGATGTCCACCTTTTCCATGTAAATGTCGCTTCACATCTGTTTTTTTTCCCCAAGAAATAAACCCTCAGCTCCCCACAGAACACGTCTGTACATCCGTTAATAAGGTTTGAGGTCCCTCAAGGCAGGACAATAGATAATATATATTCAGGTTCACAGGATACCCTGGATAACAATAGCATAAATAGGGATGCTACATGAATGACAAATCTATTGGTTTGAAGAAACAGCCATCATTTACGTCTGATAAGGTGGAGGTTCCTCCCTCTTGCTGGTGCATTTTGATTAAATATCGCACAAGATACAAGATTTCAGGGTGGGGTTGGAGGATTTTACCCAAAAATCAATGAAGACTGCCGTTAAAGCTGCCACAAAGAACTTTCATTTGGTGTTGTATTTGTCGGTCCCTGTGGATATCAGCGGTAGTGTTTTCAAGTACCAGAGTCCCTTTAGAAAACCTTTCATTATACCGCTGCAGGCTCTGACAGTCTGCTCCGCTCTGTCCTGGTTTTGGGTCTCTGGTGCCTCCCTTGCATCCAGTGGGCCCAGCAATTCAGCAACTATCCAGCTCTGCTCCGTAGACTCTCATGCGATCGTTTCAGATATTCTTCATTTTCTGGCTGGTTTAGTGGATTTGGAGCTAGTCATTGTTACGTTTCTACGTAGAAAACTGTGGAGCTAATATTTGCAGAGTACTTAAGCACATAACTAACTAGCATTAGCACTTCTAAGGGTACCACAATGTTCATCAGCTAGTCGCTAACTTTTTCTGTATGCTGTTTGATGCTAAACAGGTAGTGCCCAGTGGGTTTATCATACCTTTTTCACTGAAAACAGCAGCTTATTGATGAGAGCTGTGAGGATGTAGCAAAGCAGTAAAGCTGTGGGCCATCAAACCAAAATAATGACCTGAAAGACGCTAAACCGCTCCAAGAGCTGAGGGGAGCTGCAGAGCCGGGTGATGATTCTCTGTAGGTTTCTCACTATAAGAATATTGGTCAGCTAAAGGCTGTATATTTAACCCACGGGCCCGGCCACGAAGGGGGAGCAGGCAGGGACGTTTGTGCCCTGGCCTGCCCTGACAGCCCCCCAGCAGGACCATGAAACAACACAAGACTGTCAGCACCTTCAACCGTCCACATCACAGCCAGGACACTGCTGTCAGCAGGACGCTATACACACTGCCGCACATACACACACTCATTCGCATACCACTGCCAAACACACATACTCACATAGAGAGGGGCAGATACCTCCCACCTACACACACACACACACACAGCAACTGAGTGTTTGGTTAGCCTGTTTGTTCCTGTCAGTCACCTCTTCGCTATCCCACACAACACACATACATGGTTGGAGTCAGTCAAGTCTGGGTAACCGACAGGTGTGAAATGTCCTTCTCCCGTGATGTCACTTCCCCTATCTTCATCTCTTCTTCATTGCTGTGGTCTGGACCAAAGTGCACCTTCAAAACTAAAATATGCGCCCTTTTTCCACATCCTCACTTCTTCGAACCCGATGTATTCCATCTGTGTCCTTTCTGCCCCCACACTCCTTATCCATTCCTCATATATGCATCTCTCCAGCATTTCCATATTAACTACCATGTGCTCTGCTGGCAGACGGGTCCTGCAGCGGCGGCAGACAACAGATGGTGCTGAATACTGGATGGATTGACAGTGCTGCGTCATGGAGGCGAGCAGGACAAGGTTATCTCAGGTGAGGCTGGCTCTCCGTGACCCCATTCGGCAGACTTTTCATGTTTCTGAATGATGTAGGATTTAAAGGTTAAATTGTAGTTTATTACTACTTGGGTTTTATTTTTGTAGTTTGGGTCTTTATGATGATATTATACAGTACTTGCCAAGTAATTGCTGAAATCTTAGGACATGGTGAAATTGCTGCAAAAAGTCAGACAGGGTAAGAAAAACAAGGTCATAAACAAACAAGTGTTTAGCCAGATTATCTTCACCACTTTATTTGGAAGGTGAACCAAGAGTGAGCACATCCAAAATGTCAGTAATAATCCCTCATTGCAAAGCAACTGTGTCTGCACAACTACGGCTAGTACATTAGGTCAAAGTCAATTCAGGAAGTAAAAATCCATCAAACCATCCTGACATATTTAAAACATGATCATGTACAAATATATGAAAAGCTCATAAGCAGTTGGCAGGAAAAAAGGTGTGCATTTCACCTTTCTGCAAACCATGGATACCTTGAATGTAGATGTTTTTGCATTCGGCCAGAGCAAGTGACGTAGTATATTGAGTGGCCTTTATTAAAAATTAAGTGGTATGAATATGAATATAACAAGCAAGTGTCCTGTGAAACCAAATGTAAACTTTGGCTTTATGCTTGTTACCTAATGTTACATAAGAAAATCTGCAAATTTATTTGCGGTTGTTACGCTACGTTGTTACGCTACGTTGTTACGCTACGTTGTTACGCTACGTTGTTACGCTACGTTGTTACGCTACGTTGTTACGCTACGTTGTTACGCTACGTTGTTACGCTACGTTGTTACGCTACGTTGTTACGCTACGTTGTTACGCTACGTTGTTACGCTACGTTGTTACGCTACGTTGTTACGCTACGTTGTTACGCTACGTTGTTACGCTACGTTGTTACGCTACGTTGTTACGCTACGTTGTTACGCTACGTTGTTACGCTACGTTGTTACGCTACGTTGTTACGCTACGTTGTTACGCTACGTTGTTACGCTACGTTGTTACGCTACGTTGTTACGCTACGTTGTTACGTTACGTTACGTTACGTTACGTTACGTTACGTTACGTTACGCTACGTTACGTTACGTTACGTTACGTTACGTTACGTTACGTTACGTTACGTTACGTTACGTTGTTACGTTACGTTGTTACGTTACGTTGTTACGTTACGTTGTTACGTTACGTTGTTACGTTACGTTGTTACGTTACGTTGTTACGTTCTTATTACTTTAACACAAACCATATTTTTCTCACCCTTCCCAAGTTTTGTTGACTAAACCTTACCACATAACAACGTTGTCACCACGTGTCATTGTGCGTTTTTAGGGGCGTTATGTATACTAGGCTGATATGATTATGTATTTATGAATTGTTTTCATGGTTTAGAAACGAACATTCATCGTATCCCGTGGTTGCATAGTGGTTGCATAGTGCAACTGGACTGCGTGCAAGTGTACACACATGTGATAGCCACAAAATACAGTAGTAGATGTATTGAAAAATAAGTGACAAAATGATACTTATTATGTAGCAATACTTACTTTCAGAATGTGTGTATATATATATATATATATATATATATATATATATATATATATATATACTATATGTACAATATTACTGAATTATTTGTATTAATAATTTAAGTGTGAGCAGAATTTTAACACCCAGCGTATATGAATCAGCTTCATAACAGGAAAGAAACTGAAGGAAAATAACAGAACAATCAGGAGTTCCTAGTGATCTAAGATTAGGTTGCTAACTTGCTAAAGCTAGCTTAGCTCAGACGTTTTGTTGCTACAGCCTTGGTCTGGTATGACCAGTAGTTTATGTAGGCTAATGTTAGCTTATGTTAGCAAACCTTTAAGTAGATATTTCCTCGTAACTGATGTTACTGAGTCAGTTAACTAAAGTTATGACTTGATTCCTGACTTTGGGACGCTAACGCTACATAGCATTCAAAATTATTCTGTATTTGATTCTTGTGGCCACGGTGGCCGCTAATCAGCAACGGTTACATACAGCAGGCTAATGTGCATATGCTAATTAAATGTTTTTTGTATGTTAAATCCTAACTTCAAAGTAGCTAGCTGTAATATAAATGTACATACAATATTTTCTACTAACATATTGGATTAGAATGATGAAGTAACATAAAAATGAAATACTCAAGTAAACTACAAGTACCACAAAATTGTGTTGAGTAATATACGTCAGTTATTACGTCAGCAGAAATGTTCTGCCAATTGGGTTGGAAATGCTGCAAATTTTTATTCCATTTTCATTCAATTTCTTTTTTTCTCCTTTTCATATTCTTATTTGAAGAATATTGTGTTGCCACTAGCCAATACAAAATAACTAAGAGAAAAACATTTGAGCCACCATCATGTCAGTGTCTTTTTTTTGGGACACACGATGCAATTCTAATTGGTGTTATTTTTTTGCGCTAAATAAACTATGCAACATATACAGAAAATAATCCTAGAGTAGATGTGGCATAGGCTTTTCATTTGAAGGGTACAGCTTAAAATTGAGAGTGTAATAGTTGTTTTATTATGCTTTTTTAAGTCTCCCTCTTAATCTGAATATATTCTTGTTTTAGTTCTTATGGTTTTATTTAAAATTTTTATACTTTCTTATAAAAGGAAACCTTATGTACTATAGCAAAAAATGGACATTGTTTAATTGTACTACTATATTTACATCTGGGCTTGAATGTATATTTAAATTACATTAGTTTACATTCTGAGAGTATCTTATAGTAACACTGACCTGTTTTTGAATTTGTGTTTCTTTCGAGTTTATAGCAATGAGACAGATGAAAGCTGACATTGCAAAGGTTGTCGGTTAGATTTTAACTGAGACCGTTACGTGCACTTGTGTGTACCCAAGCCTGAGAAACTGCAAAGATACCACAAGGGCAGGCCAGGTCGTTTTTATGTGCATATGACTCCATGTTGAAGTGCTGAGCAAGGGTTTATATTACTGTATAATCTAGGGTTTCTAGGGTTAAAAAGCTGAGCCAGGCCCTCATCTCGTCTCATATCAGCCCTGGACTCTGGACTGTAATTGACCCGCCTTTCTAACAGCTAACTACTGTACTGGCCCAGGTCACTCAATCACATTGTAAGTTGAGAAACAAGTCATAATAACTCACTTGCTGGGAGTTTTCACCGAGTGAATAACTCCCATCCGTTGATTGATGGGTAAAAATGAGTCGCCCCAACCTCCATATATTTGTCTGACAATTACTTTATCTACAGCCACTGCTCTTATCAGCTGGCCTACATACTGGACTGAGAGACATCTGGATAAGTGTGCATCCATGTGTTCCGTACAAAAAACGGAAGAAATATCTCACACTGACGAATCTTGAGTGTCCTGAAACAACACAAAAACACTTTTCCAAACCGCAAGACGTGCCCGGGTGCACATTCACAAACAATTAAGTAAAACTTTCCCAATACACACACACACAAACACACAAAGAATTCTGTGAAGCATGAAGGCCTGTTTGTCCGCGGGGACGGCTCATAAAGTGAGTCAGGCATGACTGGGAGGCCTGAGACGAGGAAGCAATCACATCAGGGAGGATAGAGTTTCCATAAACAGACCGCGGATCAGGTATGCAGCACCAGATTTAAAAAAAGATGTAATATTAGACGCAGACCGACAGACAGGCAGGCAGGCAGGTAGACGCCCAGACAGACGGCTGCCAGAGCATTGTCTCATAACCTTTTACCCCCCCAGGTCAGAGATGTTCCTCACGCTGCATTATAGGTTATGACTGGTCTGACCACAACCAGATACAGCTATCCAAATTTTATTCCACTCCCCCGGGGCTTTCTGTCCCAAGTAGGCCTCTGTAGCCACAGACACATTTCAAGGAAATACCAAAAATATGGATTGATAATCGTATAAATTGATCTCACTCGCACTCACACGCACAAAAACTACAAGGTGAATACTGGCCAACAACATTTGCACATATTTCTATGCTATATCACATTCAGAAATCTGTTACTTTCTGATGTGTTGTGACGTAGTTTGGCAAGTATCTTTTTATTGGGTAGAACAGTTGCCGCTTGGAAAACCACAGTCAGCTCAAAAGGTATTACTCCATCAGCCGAATTATGTGAAAGCCGGTGACACCACGTGCAGTCATCTTGTAAACGTGTCAGTCTTATCTTCACCGTATGAGTAATAAAGAGTTTACTCATCTTCAGTCCTCTTCATCTGTCTACAGATACGGTTTCTCCTTTAACATAAGCAAACTTCACGCAAGTTTGAACTTAATAGAACTGGACTGCGTGCAAGTGTACACACATGTGATAGCCACAAAATACAGTAGTAGATGTATTGAAAAATGTATTGACAAAATGATACTTATTATGTAGCAATACTTACTTTCAGAATGTGTGTATATATATATATATATATATATATATATATATATATATATATATATACTATATGTACAATATTACTGAATTATTTGTATTAATAATTTAAGTGTGAGCAGAATTTTAACACCCAGCGTATATGAATCAGCTTCATAACAGGAAAGAAACTGAAGGAAAATAACAGAACAATCAGGAGTTCCTAGTGATCTAAGATTAGGTTGCTAACTTGCTAAAGCTAGCTTAGCTCAGACGTTTTGTTGCTACAGCCTTGGTCTGGTATGACCAGTAGTTTATGTAGGCTAATGTTAGCTTATGTTAGCAAACCTTTAAGTAGATATTTCCTCGTAACTGATGTTACTGAGTCAGTTAACTAAAGTTATGACTTGATTCCTGACTTTGGGACGCTAACGCTACATAGCATTCAAAATTATTCTGTATTTGATTCTTGTGGCCACGGTGGCCGCTAATCAGCAACGGTTACATACAGCAGGCTAATGTGCATATGCTAATTAAATGTTTTTTGTATGTTAAATCCTAACTTCAAAGTAGCTAGCTGTAATATAAATGTACATACAATATTTTCTACTAACATATTGGATTAGAATGATGAAGTAACATAAAAATGAAATACTACAAGTACCACAAAATTGTGTTGAGTAATATACGTCAGTTATCACCACAAGTGAATACTTGCATATTTAATATCCTGTGTTATTATTAATCATCAGTATTTTAGCAAATCCCCATCCAAGCACAACCCCACAAAGCGTTGGTATTATCTTTCTAGTTTTGTCTCCTTAGTCTGTTTAGGGATAACGGAGGACGTTTTCAATTACCCAAAAAAAAAACATAGAGAAGCCATCTGCTTGGACAAGGATAATCACTATGCATTGTTGCGTGCAGGTAGGGTCTGAGTCAGAGAGCCGGTTCATCATGGGACAGATAAGAGGAGGGGCCTTTCCAGTTTCACTCTAATCTGAATACAGTTTCAAATAAATCCGGACAGAATCCCCCGAGAAGAGAGATAAAAGGCTGCTTCTCAGCAGAGCTGCAGAAGGCATGACGAAGCTATAGCTCCCTGGTGGGCTACTATGAGTCAGTGCTTCGAGGGTTAAACCACACCGCCAGTCCCTACTTGGTTTCACATGCAAATGTAAAATATGCAAACGTCATGTACTGGGCCACATGTATGAAAATACTGGTGAGCGGGTCTATTTAGAAGTAGGTCAAATGGACATAGAGGTCTGGTTAAGCAAAGTATGAAGGGTTGAGGAAACAGTTTGCAGTGATGAGCACATTAACAAAACGAAAAACAGTTGCACACTGATAGAATCACGTGACGCGAAGATGCCTCAAAACTTGCTGTAACAAGCTAATTTTTTTAAACATTTGTACTCAGTATCTGACAGATGTAATCATGTGACACTACTACACACACACACAGCTCATTTTCTTTCATTTCCAGGGGTCACGCTGAAGGTCACAGTGTGTTGCAGAGTGGCCCATGTCGGCTGAGCAGCCCGTGGACAGTCCGGCCTGACGATCACACCCACGTCAGGTGAGTAGCGGAGCAGTCAGTAGATCAAGAGAAGGTCAAAGGTTGGTGTGGTGACTAGGGTGAGTCAGGACGTTCACATTACTGTAATGAGAGTAATGTGAGCATCCTGACTGCTAGACAGTGTTTCGTTCGTGACGTGGTGATATTACAAAGAAGGCACATTGTTGAAGACATACTTTGTTTGTCAGGGTTTGTGGCTTATATAACGCTAGCATTAAAACTTTATCCCATGTGACTTAATGTTGGTCGTTTTAGTCTTTCCTTTAGGAGTCAGAACTTTTATCTTGATGCATTGATGTTTAATTTGCCCAGGTTTTGACATATCTGTCTCCAAAGCCCCCTTCGAACACGTTCAGTGCAACCCGGAAATGTTCTAGACATTATACAGGAGCTGCATGTGAGATGGCAAATGTCCGAATCAGTTGGACCGGACATTAAACAGGCTTTAATCCGCCAGACAATGTTCATGAAATGTCCAATTTAGCCCATATGTGAATAGAGACGCTCATTCTGCGGGGACTCATTTACACAAAGACGAGAGATTCTGTAACTTCAGTCGGGTATGGGCCGACGCCAAAATCGTCAGCCAAATTGACAAAAAATGTGCTGCATGCGTGAAAGGGAGATTCCTGACAATGTCCATGAACTGATTCTCAAGACATTGTCTGGAGTTCTTACGGGAAAACGGCTCATGATTTCTGCCTCCGCCCCGGGCCGAAATGAAACCAGAACTTCAGTGTTTTGTTTCCAGAAGTAAGAAAAGTAAGAATGCAAATTACTAGTAGGAGTTGTAATAATCCGGTCTTGGAAGAAAACCTTACTCGACAGCATGTCGTGTGGTTCACTTCATATGTCCGGATAAGGATGGTCTTTTTTTTCTTTTTTTTTTTTTTTTAAATGGGGAAATGAATTTAGCTTTATTTGGTGGTGAGGTGTGATGCCCCTCCCACTGTCATGGAGGCTGTCCTGGCCAAAATCGTCGTCAGCTTAATCAAGCTCACCTGGTCCTCATGCTCATTGTCTCTCTGCCTTCCTATACAGCTGACGTGCAGCTCTGCGGCACCTTCTTTTGGTATTGCGCCCCGATCACCTCCACAACACACACGCCACACATGTATGGAATTCATGCACCGGCCTCCATTAATAGCTTTGCTGACCTGTACACTCCATTGGGCGTTTTGTGTTAACCGTGGTTTAATAAATTGCATTGTTATTTTAAGTATAGCCTTGTATGGACTCCGTCCTTGTCACATTCCCTGTACCAGTATGCGTGATTTATTATGTTTGACCAACCGGGGTTAAGTACTTTTTTTAAGGCCCCTGGTATTTAGCATTGTGACTTTAGCATTTTTCGGTGTCAGTCAACCTTTAGCCTTCAGCTATCTCTCTTAGGGCCCTGTCACACTATTGCGTATTGTACTAGCGTATGAAAAATATCACTCATACGCCGGTATACGGTGACATACGCTAGGGGTACGTTAGGCATAGGTTGTATACGTTTCAAGCACGGTCGCATACGGTCGCATACGGCGAGGCAGAAAAGTTTTTTTAAGCATGCTTAAAAAAGTTGTGCGTGTGCGGACGTATGGTTTATACGCTAAGCATACGCTCGGCATACGCTGAATACGTGAGAGTTATTTCAGAGGTACGTTACTCATAGGTGGAGTACGCTGGCCATTCGCTGTCCATACCTGGCATGAAGGTGTACCGTACAGCCAGCGTATTGAGAAAGTGTATATATATATACTCCCATTTCGAGCTCTTCTTCAGTTCTTCGTGGACCTACAACGACAGAGGATGGAGGTAGCTCTTCTCCAACACGCATGCGCAGTTCGTACGCTGGCCATTCGCTGTCCATGCGCTGGCGATACGCTACTCATACGCTTCTCATAGGTTCAATACGGTAAGTATACGAAACTTTCGGTATTTTCAAGGTGTTTTTGTGCGTATGAAAGTTTTTCGGGAAATTTGCATACGCAACTCATAAGTTTTTCTCATACGCAATAGTGTGACAGGGCCTTTATGTACAACACTGGAAAATATACCCACGCTGTGTCATGTGTTTCCCACTGCTAGACAAGGTGGGATTGAATATTACCTTTCATATGGGCGCCAAGGTCAGTGGGCGGACCGCAGACGACATATTGTAAACGTAAGCAGGGTATATTACGCTGCACGTCACAAGGAGAGGCACTCATGACCTTATTTTTCTCCTTTTGTTCAGAGCCACAGGGTCAAATTATTGTTATTACATTTCACCAAAACATTATTGAAATTCATAAACTTTTCTTAGAAATCCTCAGCACATAACAGTGCTCAAAGTCTTGGGAGCCAAGTTTCATAATTTGTTTTTTTAAAAAGTCAGGAGTTATTCAATAAGCGTAAATCAACTCAAATCCTTAAGTGGTGACCTTTCGCTTCACTCTTTAACTCCTTTTCTACGTCTGTTTACTTGTTTCTTTTTATCATGTGCGTCTCCATCTCTTACCCTCTCTGCCTCTCTCTCTCTCTCTCGCCCTCCCTCTTAATGCGTTGCCATAGTCTCATGATCAATTAGCTCACATTATGAGGAGAGGGGGGAGGAGTCGAGGCGGCTGTGACGTCCAACTCGCCAAGTGTTGCCATTTGGACAGACGGGTGTGGCCTGAAAGACCAAGAGAGAGGTGGTGTGATGTCTCCTATCGAACCAGTGTGTGTGTGTGTGTGTGTGTGTGTGTGTGTGTGTGTGTGTACATAGGTCATGTGTCTGTGTTTTTATAGTGCCGTGATCCGGTTTCATGATGGTCAACACCTCAATACCACACATTGCGTGTCACACGGAGAGGTACATACGCTCTTAGTTTCAGCACATGAAATGTTGCATGAAATAATCTGATTCATCTTTAATGTCATCGAGTCACACAAGAAAGCTAAGAAATGTGGTTCCAGCTTCTCAAATGTGAAGATTTGCTGTTTTAAATCCCGTTACATTTAATATTTTCTACAAAATAATACATTTTAAGTCACTTTGGACTCTCAGAACTTTTCTATTTTTTTGTAATTTCTTCACATTTCCTTCACAACACAATGAGTCTATTTATCATTAAAAAAAATAACCACCAGATGAATTGATAATGAAAATAATCAACAATCTGGTTATTCTTGTACGGGCGGGTTGACGATCTCTTCTCTTTCCCTATTGTATGAAATTGTATCTGTAATTGAAGCCACAATGAAAGTACAATAAAATATGTACAGACACAAATGCTATTACTATTGTTAAATAAGGAGAACAGATGTGCTTAGCAGAACATTTTCCACGGCACAATGTTTTTCTCTCCAATAACACGTATAGCTTCTGTTGATGAGCAGCGCTTCATATCTAACCACACGTCCTTGACTCAGTGTACCTTTCTAACACTGACTGTGTTTGACACCAGCTGTCCTGGCCTGCCCCTGGTTTTTGGCCGACCCCACCCGGCTGTGTTCCACACACTTGAAAACAAACATTGCGCACTTTGCAAATACAGCCTGACCCACTTCCACCCTGCAATGTCATGTGTGTGACAAAGTCCTATGTCATTTGACTGCACCGCCATGTTCCCCGAGCAGCAGACACAGACCGACAGTGTGTGTGTGTGTCTGTGTGTGTGTGTGTGTGTGTGTGTGTGTCTGTGTGTGTGTGTGTGTGTGTGTGTGTGTGTGTGTGTGTGTGTGTGTCTGTGTGTGTGTGTGTGTGTGTGTGTGTGTGTGTGTGTGTGTGTCTGTGTGTGTGTGTGTGTGTGTGTGTGTGTGTGTGTGTGTGTGTGTGTGTGTGTGTGTCTGTGTGTGTGTGTGTGTGTGTGTGTGTGTGTGTGTGTGTGTGTGTGTGTGTGTGGGTGGGTGAGGGAGAGAGGTCACACACACACACACACACACACACACACACAGCTTCTGATGGGTTTCAGGAAAGTCTATGAATGTAAACGTGTGTAAAATGTGTTTTTGCTATGTAAGTGTGTGTGTGTGTGTGTGTGTGTGTGTGTGTGTGTGTGTGTGTGTGTGTGTGTGTGTGTGTGTGTGTGTGTGTGTGTGTGTGTGTGTGTGTGTGTGTGTGTGTGTGTACACTGAGGTAAACTAATTACCATGTGCTGCGATCAGCTGTGGGCCCTGAGGCCTGCAGGGAGAATTCCTCTGTGGTCAGCCGACCCCGGTTATTCTGTCTATCTCCACCTTCGTCCCTCCCTCTCTCTCTCTTTCTCACACACATACACACACACACACACACACACACACACTGTGAACTCAGTCACCCCACTCATGCCAGTCGCTCAGGCACGTCACATAGAGGCACAGTAACAGTGGGACTGCAGGAGAGGAGCACACATATACGGCGAGGCTGTCATTAAGTTCTGTGCTGAACAAGCACACAAAGACATCAAAAACAGAATTGTGGGCAAAGAGCTGGAATGAGAGTCCTGACTGTGTAGTGGCGCACATAGCGGGCAAGTTAAGCAACTGTCGGTGAGTTTTCATTTGGATGCTCGCCAGGGAATTCAGATGTTATCTAAGACATGAATGATGCATTATTGCTGTAAGGGCCTCGTCTAGTGTCTCTCAGTTGGCTACTTACCCTCGAGCATGTTGATGTTGAAGACTCACGTGAACAAAGCGCCAGCACAGGAAGTGCATATACGCTGCTACCTGCACCGTCTCGTGAAAACAGACCAAGAAACGCTTTGAAGTCGGGAAACTTACAAAGTCATTTGAATGTGAAGCAAGTCCAGTAATCACCAGGAGAAAGCAGGATTTTTAGAAATACTGACAAATCCAACCCCCCTCCACAATGCCAATCCTCCCTCAATAAAGATTCGACCGGCAACTAACAAACAAGCACAAAATGAATAATTTATTTAGATTTTTTTCATTCATTTAAAAACCTGGTCACGCCAGCATTTAAAAAACCCAACTTTAGTTGTTAGCATCATACTGGTTCCCTCTTCAGAAAGCCATTTGGCTTTTGGATTAATGCAGAAAATAAGCTTTGTGGTCAACGCAAATTCATGATATAGACACGTTTTGTTCAGCAAGTTAATCGTCACAAATGAACACCACTTTCATGATTTTTGAAGCGTGAATGCAATCGCCGGAAGTAAAAAGCTAACGCTAGGCTATAAACGAACGACAGCTCGATCACGTGACTTCCCCTAACCACTACTAAGCTAAAGGGGGTCTAGTGTTTGTCATGATGACATTTTGTAATCTCATTTAGCCGCTTGTCAGCAACCACCTTTTTTAAGACACTTAAAAGCTTCAAAATTCACGAGTGGGCTATTTACTGACATATTTTATGTTATGTCGTAGAACCAAACTTTAAACTCTCTTCAGCTTGTGTTAACCACTAGAACCCATTCAAAGAACCTATTGACTTTGAGACCTGGGAACCGGAAGTGCAAAAATGCTGACTCGTTTCCGGGTTTTAGGACTCATTCCTGCGCCACGCTATACTTCAATTTGTATATATTTTTTTTTAAATGCTTCACATTCTGAAAATGTCCGGATAAATCGCCAGCGTAAAGGGCTGCATGAGGCCACCTCCACCGCTTAACAGGCAAAGTAACTGCAGCTGTAGAGCACGCATCGTGTAAGATGGCTTCATCATGTTCTGTGTATTCATCCCGCTGTTGACATTAGTTCACATAATGTGTCGGTCTTAAGCCTTGGCTATCCTGAGGGAAAAAGCTAATATATGCCCGAGCTATTTAAGAGGACTTTTCTGTGTCAGCTTACTTAGTTCATGTTCAAGCATATATGAAGGACAACGTTTCACATGCACATACAAGCATGCGCACACACACACACACCTCTATTTCCAGCCAGTCAGGTTGTCAGAAGGCCGTCGGCGCAAGAGATTAGCAGCTGTCATAGTTAAAAACACAGGGTCTGCAGCAGCGTAGCTAAATACTAGCATGAAGGAATCCAGGCAACCCCCAACTGACCTCGCCGACCCCTAACACACACGCACAAGCACAAACACACCAGGCCTCTTTCCCACCTGCTGGGAGTGACTGTGTGTCACCTCAGTAACCCTAAACCTGTCCGAAGCCTAACTCTCCCTCTCTCATATCTCAAATCTTTTACCTTATTGCCACCCAACAGAGAGACTTAAACAAGTGAGTGTTCAACGGTCACAAAATTTCCTTTGAATTTCAAAAACAACTTCAAATGGAAAACTTTAACTTGCAGTTTGCAATGCCTTTCAGTCATAAAAGTCAAGAGTCAAGCTCTGGATGTATCACATGCTTTAGTTTTACACATCAAATGTGTTGCCAAAGCAATATAGTAGCAACCATAATATCACAAATGATCAGATTATGGTTGTACAGAGGCCAGAAGGTGTATCACAACTCTAGAAACACCGACATTCGGGTTTGGAATTGGATATAAATTTAAGATGAATAACCACCAAGATAGTAAAAGAAACTGAATACAGTTCGTAGTGTGGTTGTGTGTGTGCTGCTGTGACACATTAATTATAATCTGAAATCAGTTGAAGCATGAAACTAGTTAGCTTAGACAACGGCTGACTTGTGGCTTTGTTAGTAGCTGGTAGGCTAAAATAAGCCAATTGATTATATTAGCATTTCATATGACAGCTAGCGGGCTGTAAACATGAAAAGCTTCATCTTGTCCTCTGTCGTTATGCCTTTGCATTTCGTGCATTCCGCTACCTGCTCGCTAGCCGGCTAAACTGTTAGCCTCGCTGGCTTCTAGACGCCAACAGTAGCGTCCACGTTGTCGTTGCCTTGCAGCGGTGTTCTCTCGCCTTAACTCTTGTGTACCAGCAAGCATGTCGCGTAAACGCCTTCACATGTCGCAAACACGAGCTCTTAAGTTCCATTTGAAAACAGCATTAGATAGACTTCTCCTTATATTGGATATAAATTGCTTTCTCTGTGTCTCCCTGTTGGCTGCTGGTGAAAGAGGCTGAGGCAAGCCCTCCACAGACGGAGGGAAACCACACAAGGCAAACACACGTTCCCTCCCTGTCACGCACAAACGCAAAACCAACAAAAATAGTCGTTCGAAAAATCACACACACACACACACACACACACATACACTGGTCAAAAATAATGTGCAGTAGGGTAGCAAATAGCAAGACTTCCACCCTCAAACTATATAATGTAGCTCCTGACATGTCCCACGCTACTAAAAACAAGTCAAACCAGAAACCGTTTTTCGAAATGCCAAAAGCGTCTCCAGCATAGTAAGAGTGGTTCTTTGGTTTTTGTGAGCATTTCTATACTCGGCAATTTTTTTCTTTTTTTTAAAGGCAAATCAAATAAATAACATGTGTAAAATGTTGCCCTTTCTAAAAAAAGGTTCCTCATAATAATACCAAAAGCCTAAAGAGCTGTATTTTCTGGTGCTACATAGAACCTTTCTTGTTCCTGGTGTAGGGCCGAACAGGAAAAAGAGACACAGAGAGGGAAGTGATAGCACTATGGGGAAAGCCATGTGTTCTCCTTGACTGCTGATGCACCGATAAAGACTGAATGGACGCGGTGTTTGTTTTCGCGGAGAGCGGTTGAATACACGGTGACGTGGTCGAGCCTTGAGAGCGCTCGACTGTGCGAACCAGCATGTGATGCACGAGACGGACTTATTTCTCATCTGCAAGAACGGGTGCTCAGTTGGCTCACAAGTGCGACTCGGCTGCCTCGGGAACATACGAGGTATAACGAGTATAACGTCTGGGTTCAAGTCAGGTCTGGGACCTGTTAGACGTTGTCCACATTATTACCTTGAATTGTGATCAAAAAGGCAAGAGAATGACTCTCTGACTGCTGCTTTTGCTTTCTATTATAACACGGGTTAAAATACATACACAAACTGCCATGCAAGAATATTCCGATCAGGGCTTTATTAGAGACGGAGAGTCTTACGACAATCTTCACAGTGTTTATTCACAAGGAGCATGCTCTCATTCCCTGCAGAAAACAAACACACTCCAGCTGATACCAGCGTTGTTGGCTGAGGGCAGATATAACTTTAACCCAGAGACCTCTGTAGGTCATGCACTTGTGAGGCCCGGGGGGGGGGGGGGGGGATCATACAACCTTTCTACACAGACAAACACACACACAGACGGGGTAGAGACAGTAGGTGTGTGCGCCCGACGCGACTGACAGATGTTTGCTGCCTGTCTCCAGCTGTTATACCTGGCTCTTACGGCGAGGTGGGCGGTGTTTGGCGCTAATGACACTCTCTCACACACACACACACACACACACATGCTCGCAAGCACTCATTTTCACACTCGCCACCACAGTTATCACATCTCTCTGACTCACCAGATTTATGTGCCGCACGCCAACGCGCACAAACAGCAGTATTCCAGCGTCTGTGTGCATGCGTGCAGGACGGCGATGTGTTTACCATTTGGAGGAATGTACAGTATTTGGTAATGTGAAAAGCAGCCGTCGGTGGTGAGGAGTCGTACAAACACAACTCTGTTTTATTGGATGGGCCTGAGATTCCTCTGCGTTCACCCGGTGGGGCAGGAGCGAGGAATTTAAACGCTTTAACCATGCTGTCTCACTGCTGGGGATCTGTTTGTTGTGAGTTTGGTGTGTTTTGGAAAGTCGTATTCGTTCGTGTGTTTGTCTGTTAGTCCTAAAAACAATAAGCCATTAGCTTCTTGACATTTTAGGTATAATATGTAATATATTTTTCAAAAATCTGCTAGAACAAATGACTCTATCTGATCGTTATATTTCTAATTCTTTCCTTTCTTACATCAGCTCCTACTGTTTCCATATCATGTGAGTGCTCCGTGTACATTTAGTCATGTGCACAGTTTCTGTGTGCAGAGTAAAGGCTTGTGGTATTAGCGAGTCAATAACTGCAGCACAGCATGTGTGTTTAAGCGTGTGAGGCCCAGTTGCATTGCACTGTGCTCGGACAAAGTCGGCCTTTGGTCTTATTTAACCTGATGCAATGCAGCAACATGGCCACCTGTGCGCCTCATCATGTTACATACATGCATGTGAACACACACACGCACAGTAATCTTTACTTAAGAATCTAGGCCAGTGTTGCAACCATGAGTGGAGCGGGGCAGGAGTGAGACCTTGACATGAGCTCCTGTTCCACCTCAGGCCGTGCAATAAAAAACAAGTCTTCACGTTTAAAGTCCAGATGAAATGAAAAATGCCTTTTTAACCCTTTTAGCTCACATCCCCGGTCATACCGTGCAACTATTTAATAAAGCATGCAAGAAAATCAATTTCCTTGTATTTTCTTATATATTTTCAAAACAAAATATGACGTGTCCTTATGTACCTATCAATTTCAACCAACAATATCATGACATTTATCCATCAATCAATCTGCGACTTTTAGTGACAAGGGAGGTGTGTGTGGAGCCACAGTCAGGGGGCGACACCTCTAGCTGCAAAAAGAAGTCTGATTGTATAGAAGTCTATGGGAAAATGACTCTACTTCTGTCTTGATTTATTCCCTCAGTAAACATTGTAAACATGAGTTTATGGTCTCAATCTCTAGTTTCAAGTCTTCTTCAATATAGCATGATGTTCATTTAGTAGATTAAGGTTACATTTAGAGTAAAATAGACCATGAAGCAGAGTATGCTTTAGGGAGGGTGTTACCTTGTGATTGACATGTCGCTACCAGAGCCGTATACTCTACTTCACACCTCCGCAGTCCAAATATGGTCACTAATGTTCACTGGTTCACTGCAAAAAAACAAGATGGCCATGGCCAAAATGTCGAACTGGAGGCTTTAAAGCAGTAGTCCACAAACCAATGGGTGACGTCACGACGACTACGTCCACTTCTTATATACAGTCTATGGTCCTCTGTAGCTCCATATATCGTGCTACATTCTGAGCCCGCCCACTTTTTAGCGGTCAAATCAAATGCAATGGATTTGATTTAAGTCCGTCTTGTAACTGTTTCACTTGGGAACATGTCACGGTACACAAAGCTTAAGACGCTCTAACTTCTTTTTCACTGGGACTTTGAGGTTTTATTTGAGAGTTTCCTGGGGCAGGAACAACTGCTCTTGGGGCCATCCAAAACCCATTGAGAAATATATGTTATATTGGGCTTTGCAAATAAACTTGAGTTGCAAAACAGAGTGGAGTATGGTTGAGACAGAAAGTATAAAGCTGAGAGTTCTGTTAGACAGAGGTGTTGTTGTAGAGGGTTATTGCTTTGGGCAGGAAGGATTTCCTTCAACAGTCCTTGTGACAGCGAAGCTGAATCAGTCAGTTGGAGAAAGTGCTCTGCTGTCTTTCCTGCAGGTGGCAGAGAGGGTGGTCAAGATTATCCATAATGGATAACAGTTTGTTCAGTGTCCTCCTCTCCACCACAACTTCAAAGGCGTCTGGTTTGCAGCCAGATACGGAGCCAGCCTTCTTAATCGGCTTATTAAGTCTGTTGGTGTCACAGGCTCCAGTGCTGCTCCCCACGAAATCCTCTCCCAGAAAACCTTCTGAAGTCGATCACCATCTCCCTGGTCTTGATAACGTTCAGAAGCAAAGGGTCTCCTCCGGCCTGCTCCACAAAACAGTCCATCGGTTTTGCTTTGTACTCCTACTCATCACTTATACACCCAACCACTGCCTTACTGTGAGAAAACGTCTGCAAGTGGCATGACCCAGGGTTGTACTGAAAGTCTGTGGTTTACGAGGTGGAAAGGAAGGGAGAGGAAGGTTCCAATATGTTCACCCGCTAGTCACAAACGTTGTCCGTCTATCATTGGGTGATTGATAGGTATTGATTGCATACAGTAGGTTTATTAAAGTGTTTTGGCTGAAAACAGCCTGTTGTGGATGGAGACAAAGTTGATGAGAGCATGGAGACTCAACCAAAAGTGAAAGTTGAAAGATGTTATATGGAAACCCATCCTTTTGATATTAAAAGTGCATCTTTAAGATAAAAAAAATGGGGGAAAATATCCACACTGTATTCATGAAATTTGTTCACATAAATTTGGTATGGCCTTTCCCATTGCTGTGATCACAATTATCTGAAACTCTGGAAACAACATTGTCGTGCTAAAATTTGGTCAATGAAATTATGATTAAAACTTTGTATTATCTTACACGAAGTACATTGCAAGAAGTTGCCGAAAGTTCTAGCAACTGTTGCAAAGTAAGTAACTGTATCATGGTATCATGGAATCTGACGTGAAACTCAAACCAGTGGGAATTACTCACTAAAGCGCTGCTTTGGTTGTCCCCTTTTCTCTCACACAAAGTCTTCACACATTTTAGATCTTGGCCTCAGTTGCACGGACACCTCTTCTGGAAAGACTTTCACAAGGATGTAAAATAACCCGTCAGTAAATTTCAACCTCGGTGCTGGAAACTACTTTCATGAATATGAATTCAGATGCCAAGGGATTAATGCAAAGCCTGAAGAGCGGCTAAAACACTCTGACCGGTAATGAATGACTTCATACACCACTCCGCGAGTGAAAAAAAAAGAAAACTTTAATTTTCACAGTTTATCTAATGCTCCTCTAATAAGCAGCAGCAGAGGTAAAGGACTTAAATTGGAAGTTCTGGCTCGGTCGACGGTGCTGGGAAGCAGAAAGAGCGTGCCACTGTGTAAACACACGTTGACAGGTTTGCCGCTTTATCAGCGGAGCGATCTCAAACCTCTCATTTCCTCTGGAGAGCAGGAGTCCTTGGGGATTTCTTTGTGGATATGAGGCAAGGAGTATAGATGATTTGCTCTCCCATCAATATTATTTCAGAAATATGTGGTTAAGAATGCCTCCAGCTGGTATTGACCCTTCGCTAAACTCCCCCGAACAGGTCGCTCATTTTGGACAGAGGGAGACGAAAGCTGATCAAGTTTAACTAGACATGGCAGGCCTGTCAAACATTGGATTTCTCCAAATGTTGGAGCGGTGAGCATGGGGCACTATCAGAGTGATACTTAGCATGTAAACACTTGAGAGGGGGGTGCTTTTTTATCTTTCCAAAAGCCAAAAATAGCAAGAGATTAAATAATAAACTGATGATAAACACACAGTTTAATGAAACTTATTTTTATCATCACAAACATACATTAAATTCAACCTCTGACCCATCCTAAGCATTAGGGTCCGTGGGCTGCTGTTAAACTAGAACCGCCAACCTTGTCTGGCTAACTAGCAAGTTAGCTTTCTTCTCTGCACTTCTTTGAATTTAGCAGAAGTTTTCACTCCAGCAACCCAATGCAGTGTTACCTGAGATAAAGTTACATTTTCCATACACATTAGTTAGTCCCCATCCTAAAAGACTTGTTTCCTGTATGTCAAGAAACGGTGAGGATGCTAATATTTTTGCCTGGGACATGTAGCTTTAGCCTCTGTCTTTTATTGGGATGTAGCCAACCTGATTTCATGGGAAGGCATAAAAAAAGCACATTACAAGGACATTCCGCACAAACACTTAGTTTGGTTTAGGAAAAACATCATGGTTGGGCTTAAGATAAGTACGTAAACTAAGTAAAACATAGTCAACGTAGCATGAGTACAGAAAATACAACAAACATCACTAATGTAATGTAGTACGTAAAGTTCTGTGTTTGTGTTTTTTTTTATACCCATCAGCCTACCTGCCATATGCAGTCTTTCTCACTTCTAAAAAACAACGTAGCATATTTACAACCTATATGCGTTTACATTGCAGTCGGTACAGACATGGCGTAAAATGATGCAAAAAGTTCTAATGCCGTTACTTTTGCACGCTAAATGACACATTATTGTGTCATTCATACGCCATTTGGCTGTTGTAGCCACCAAGATTCTTGAAATGACAAAAAAAGGTGGAAACATTACAGAGTCCTCCTAAACCAGTATAACGTAACGTAACCTTAATTAACTAGCTAGCTTCAGCTAGTAAAGTCTGCTGGCTGTTAATTCAGCCGCCAAAAATGACAGTTGCAGGCTAAAAACGAGAATCTTGCTTTCGTCTACCTCTTTCCAAAATGAAGGACCTCTTGTTTGAACAATTACTTGGAATTTTGAGTGGTATATCTGCAACTGTTATTATTTTCAACTGCATATGTGGCGTGGGAGAATGGAAAGCTTGAAAGGCCCAGCTGGTGGGCTTAGCTAACGGTCAATAAGAGAGCTACGTGTGACTAAAGGGTTGGCGGTTCAGTGGAAGGAGAGGAAATGCCCTCTTAAAATCAAAAAGTGCACTATTGCAAATCATGATCACATAGCTGTGAGAGGAAAAGCAGCTATTGATTCACTCTCATTGAGTTTCTCTGATGAGACACTTGTGACTTTGCACAGGCCGTGTCTTCAATAAATGGGGTTAAGGAGTATCACAAATAGTCTCTCTTGGAAATGAATGTTGCATAAGGTCTGGGTAGATAAGTGATGCATTGTGTTATTGTGACAATAACAATGTCATAATGACTCACCATCTGTCATTATGTTCATTTTTGCCATCAGTTAGCGTTCAGACACACAGAATTTGTCGCTGTCACTCCGCGCTTGAACTCGCTCATCGGGTGGCACTGGTATATGGTTTAGGCTTGTATTACGTTAGTTACTTGTTGTTTTTTTAGATTAAGTAAGCAGTACAGCCAGGAAAGGGGCAGGGGGGGGGGGGGGTGAAGCTAGTCTTGTTTTGTTTTGTTTTGTTTTGTTTGCAGTTAAGCACCTTAAATCAAGGAGTGACTCAAGAAGCACAATTTATGAATGAGTGGATATGATTCCGACATTTTTATAAAATCCTCCTTTCCTTTGTTTGAGGACACATTTCTTCTTTGTTACTAACATCCACTTTCCTGTTTAGTTTGGACTCAGGGTGATTCAAGGCCATCCTGACTGTGTGTTTGGTGACTCAACTTTTTAAACATGAGATTATTCGGGTTAGTTCCACAAGCTGCAGTAACACCAGAGGTATGTGTGTGTGTGTGTGTGTGTGTGTGTGTGTGTGTGTGTGTGTGTGTGTGTGTGTGTGTGTGTGTGTGTGTGTGTGTGTGTGTGTGTGTGTGTGTGTGTGTGTGTGTGTGTGTGTGTGTGTGTGTGTGTTAAGTGGGTCAGTGTGTGTGTGTGTGTGTGTGTGTGTGTGTGTGTGTGTGTGTGTGTGTGTGTGTGTGTGTGTGTGTGTGTGTGTGTGTGTGTGTGTGTAAGTGGGTCAGTGTGTGTGTGTGTGTGTGTGTGTGTGTGTGTGTGTGTGTGTGTGTGTGTGTGTGTGTGTCCAACCCAAACAAACAGTGAATATGTGCTTGGATGGTTATGATTCATCTTTTAATAACTAATTTATTTATTATAAGAGTGAAATGCACCATTGACAAATCTGTTGCCAGGTAAACTTCATGGGAAACAGCAAAAAAACTAAACTCCTGTATCGCTGCACACAAGCACAAGTTTGAGATTGATCATTCAAATAAACACAAGTTTGTTTATAAAATGAAATCTATCTTTATTTACAGTAAACAGAGGGGTGTGTGTGTGTGTGTGTGTGTGTGTGTGTGTGTGTGTGTGTGTGTGTGTGTGTGTGTGTGTGTGTGGGTGCATAGTCCCCAATGCAAAACAGACACAGATGCACATACGGAGTTTGCAAATGAGTGCAGGAGGTGTGTTTTCTCGCTCCCCGATGGTGTTTGAGCAAGCAAGTACACACATACACAGTCTTTGCTCAGTGTTTGTGTGTTTGCTCGTGTATGTGTGTGTATGTGTGTGTGTGTGTGTGTGTTGCTGTAGATAGCTCCCCCTCTCTGGTGTATGAATGAGTGTCCTGAGAGTGCTAGATAAAGGTGGTCTGTGCTGCAGCCACTGCTCCACTGACCCTTAAAGGAGGCATTGATGAGAGGACGGGCCCGGCTGCTGCAGCTCCAGGGCCTGCGTCCGTCTGCAGCACACCGGCCGAGGATGGACAGAGAGGGTGCGGTGTGGTGGGTACAGAATGTTGGAAGCAGGTCTGAGATCTGTACTGTAAAACTCCCAACGGCGCATTTGCGAAAAACGTCCGTGTCTGCCAAAGATCAGTTCCGTCGGCGCACAAACACGGCCGAGACCTCCGGTGTGTGAGGCCACCGCGGGTTTGCTTGTCCTGCACAAGAATGGGCTTTTAATGGCCAATACAGACACATTTCAACTGCCCTCAGCACATAGTCTCTCCTGCTATAGATCACTGGTAACATCATCTGTGCACGGTAACACATGCATCACTGGTGCTGAATCATAGACAGGATTTGACTCAACCAAGAGTGTCTTTCATCATCACGCGAGTATGATGAAACTCTCAAAGACAAAGCAGACTACATGTGTGGCTATGTTGAGAAATTGGACGGGGTAATCTAATGAGCTCAGTGGAAAAAAACTGGATCGCATTAGAAAGAGAAATAGAAACATCGTTAGCGAGCGCACAAACACTCATTTCCTCCGGCTGGCCGGCAGATTGTGTCAACATACGGCTTTTGTTTGAAAGCCGCAGATATGAAATATGGACGTGAGTAAGAGAGCTGCAACTAGACCGAGAAGTACTAACCGACACCCCTCTTCCCCTGCGAGCACACACACACATGCAGAGATACACATGGCCTCGCCAGCGCCACATCCTGGACTAGGTGACCCTTAGTCCCCTTTCACTTTCCTGCCAGATGCAGGTCAAACCTCAAAGGCGCTCTGAACTCTCCACCTCTGAGAACCAGAGACATTATTATTTCAGATGTGCTAATGAACATTCATAATGTATTCATACTGCCTAATGGATACCAAGTGATGCACAACATGCAAAAAGATTACAGATACGTACGATAATCATCAAGAGGGTGCTTCCGCTTTGTGTGAATGGATGACATTAGCCGTGTTTCCATTCATATATCTTTCTGCTCACTTTGAAGTATTGCTTTAGAAAAGCTGTACGGAAACGGCAACATTGGCTAAAACGTCCTCAGTTGTCTTTATGCTTACTTTATTGACGTGCAGATTGAAGCGGGATTTGGAAACGCCTCTGACGAAGCGAACATTCGTCGGCATCTTCTTGGATAATAACGTGTGAATGCTTGTCTTCGTCTCCGGACAGCATGAAGCATGGTCAATGTTAGCTGACGTGAAAGGACGATTATAACCTGCCCAATTGAAAAGAAAAATCATGAAGACCACTCTCCATTTTTCTACACAGCTACTGACACTAAAAGCTTGTTGCAGGAGGAACAATAGTCTACAGCCATGCGTCTTACCATGTTCACCCTCTTAGTTTAGCATGTTAACATGCTAACATTAGCAAATAACCACGAAATACAAAACACATCTTGGGCTGACAGGAATGTCTTTAGTTTGGTACATGGACCAAATACTGGACAACTTACAATGTTGACCTGTGGTGGCTTTACATGAAAAGTTAAGGGGTTATTACAGTTTATAGTGAGGCCACCATAAATATCAAATTTAGTGCCTCTGCAACATCTCTGCAAATTATTGTACCAGTCCATCGAGCAGAGATGCTGAGATATTTGACTGGATGAATGAGAACTTTGACCCGCTGGTCGCGCTAGATGGGAAATCAGGGTCCGTTGATATCTGCAAATGTAATTGTAAAGTGTAAGTTATTTGAGTCCGGGCCAAAGTGGTGGAACAACATCGCCCTCCCCAGAGCCATGTTGCTTACCTGGCAAAAAAAAAAAGCAATGCTCAAACAAAAGAAGTCCAAAACTATTTCAAGTACCATTCATTTAATCCGGGAACAACATAATGTTCTCTTATTCCATGGAAATAACACAAACCATAATGTTTCAGCCAGGAAATGATACATCAGGCACTAATTAGCAAGGAAATGCAAAATGAGAGTCGTACAATGACACCGACACACTTGTATGCATCATAAAAAATGTGAGATTTACCATGATTACTATTTGGCAGGTGTGTATCAAAGCCGGGTTTAATAAGAAGCGTGAGTCAAACAACTGGATTAGTTTGCAGAGTGTGACTGGTCTAATTGGAAACACTGCTCTGTGGCTGGAGCTCGTCAGGGAACAGGTATTCACGTGGTGTGAACATAGGAGACGTCCTTCCTCCGGCCTCTGCTATAAGCATGGCCATGAGGCATGGTGATTGCGATATACAGCCGTGTCTGTATGTTATATATGTTGTGCAGTGCGGAAAACATATAAAGAGTGTCAGCAGGCCCCTGCTGTGTAGCTGCATGACAATCTGAGCCTGGACCTGAGCCTGGACCTGAGCCTGGACCTGAGCCTGGACCTGAGCCTGGACCTGAGCCTGGACCTGAGCCTGGGTAAATCACCAGGGCGACCGGGCTCGTTTGCAGCGGCAGCTATGCCCGTCCCACGCAGCCACTCACTCAGCATAGTATAAACATTTTGGATGATTATATGTAATTACCAGGTGCAGCTCGGGTGCATGGACACACGTTGACTCATAACGCTTGCTGCCAAGATCCTCTCCAAACAAGCAACCCCGTTAAATATTTTCATGTCGCTCTCCCCACTTATTGCCATAATTTTACTCCCTTCTCTCTCGCTCTCTCAAACCACAGCGCCCGACCGTGAAGCTTCATTCATCGCGGCCCGAGGCCTCATGTGTGGCTCTCTCTGTCTCCAACGCCATTGGTCAGAACGTGTAAGCAGGGCAAACGCACGCTGTGTCAACACGGCATTCACTCCTCCGGTGGGGGGGGGGGGGTTACCCTGCCCTCTCGCCACACAGATACCTCCTTATCGCCCTCCCGGCTCGGCTGCCAATCACGTGTTTGGAGGCCGCGCCTGGTCTAAGTAAAGCCCCCTTACTGAACTAGATAGGACATGCTACATTTTACAGCTGCGTCTCTCAAACACCCAGGCCTGAGACTTTCACGCCCGCCCCTCCGTCTCTTCCTCCTCACCTTGTGTGAGTTTCAGACCGGCGGTCGTGTGGGGCTGGGAAAGCTGAGCAGGCAGAGTGAGTGACACATTTAGCACAGAGATAGTGATTGTTATTTTCAGGTCCCTCTCTAGCGTGGGCACTTGAACTGTTTGCTAATGGTATCTGCTCTTCTAAGCCGCCGGATGACAAATCGATGCTATAGATACTGTAGGCCGTTTATTGGCCTACTTTTTTTACAAATAAATGTCCCGGGGATGCGAAATACTCAAAAAGATTCATACCGTATGTGATGTAAATTTGCAGTTGCAGCACTTTTAAAAAAAAGGCTTGACTAGATTCACGTAGGACTACCACAGTGGCGGCTGGTCCATAGAGGGCGCTAGGGCGCCGCCCCCCCTAGAGCTACAAAAAATAAAAATAAAAATAAAAATAAAAATATAAATAAAAATAAAATTTAAAATAAAAATAAACTATACAAATTGTCAATATTTGTGTTTTTGAAACATGGAATCACCCAGTAATATGTGTAAAATATGATATCTGCGGTAAATATATGCTTTTCCTGCTTGTCCTCTCTGCCTGTCTGCTCTTCCTCTCTGTGTGTGCACGTCTCAGCTGGCTGGGGCGCTGGAAAAACTGCCCCAAAGAGGCGGGTCTATAAAGCAGTTTAGCCAATGCTGAGTAAAGATATAAATGAGTGACATACAATTCAGCCAATCAGCGTCCTCAAATAGATTCAGCTTGGGGCAGTTTTTTTCCTGCCCCAAGCTGCGCGTTCTCGTCAGGAGAAGTCTCTACAGGAGAGCGCCAGCGCGAGCACTACTCCTCCAAGACCCGTTTGAGAGGAGAACTGAGAGGAGAAACTACTGAAAGAGCTGATCCCAGATCAGCCTGACCTCACAATCAGACAGCAGACTAGCAGGAAAGAGAAGCAGTACATGAAGCTTCTCTACTAGCTGTACACCAGACAGGTTTGACTAGCTGGATGACGTCATGATAATAACTTATTTATCTTTTTAAAACAACGGGGACAGAATATGACATATATATTATTATATTATACAGAATATTATATGATATATATATTATTATATTATACAGAATATTATATGATATATATATATATATTATTATATTATACAGAATATTATTATATGTTATATATATTATATTATACTGAACTCCCTGTGAGGGTGACTAAAATAAGATGTCCTGACGTGTTTGTGAAAGTGTTATTTACTGCTTTTTTTCGTGTTGGAATAAATGTTAAATATTTAACTGCAAAGTAGTAATGCGCGTTTGATACCTTAATTTGTTTGCATTAAATCATTCTGGGATGTTTGCTGAAATTGATTGGATGTGGCACAGCCCTACCAAGAACATTTTCCACCAGCCGCCACTGGACTACCATGATACTATTGACCCAAAGCAGCATCTGGCTAAGCTATTTTATTGAGCTTCCTGTTGTGGAAATGCTCTGAGTGAATTTGACTTCCTTTTGGTACACAGTTTTGCAGTGTATATTTTCAGGGCTTTTATTGTGAAAGGACAAAGCGGAGGAAGTGGACCTTTGATTGCTCCTTTCAACCTTGACAAAGTTTGCCGTCTTGGTTTCGGGGACCACGGAGCTTCAGTGTTTTATAAGTGTACGTATAGCATATGTCCGTCCCGCACAACGTGATCGGCTGATGTCTTTATTTGCGGGGTTAAAGCTCCGGAAAATCAACCTTATTGTGAAAATAAAGTACGCTGCAAACAACAAACTACTATTGACATGTGAATGTACTGCACGAAAGAAAATCCCCCAGTGTGTAAAGGCCTGTAGTTGGTCTGGTACGGCCATTAGCACACGGTGGCTAACGTTAGCTGGTAGTACTGATTTTAGGACTCTTGTGCTACTGACACACACGTGTTAGCATTTAAAGTGAGAATATGCAACTTCTGAAAGAGGAAGTAACACATTCTTCCTCTTTTACACATGAAAGGCAAGAGAAATCACTCTTGCATGGTTCAGTGCACACAGAGGTGTTTTTTAGCTACAGTCTCGCTTGGTCTGGTATGAGAGGTATCTCTCCACTTATTAGTGAGCCCTGCAATGGAAGCATTTGTTACGTTTCTTCGCTCATTTATTCAGGTGTTTTCCTTACTGTGTGTTTTTTTTAAAACCTTCATTTGTCAAGGGATGACATGCTTTTTCATGCATGGATTTGGGAGGTTTTTGTAACAATGTCTTATCTTGGATTGTTCGTTTATCGTGGTCTTGGTATTGCAGATTAATGGGCAGCCCGGAATATTCTGACCTCTGAGGACAGGGCAGCCAGAGAACAGGCCAGGTTAGCATGTGTGTGTGCATCACAAACCACACCACAGTGAAACTTCCGCAGCGTGGGCTGCATGAATCTGGAAACAGCCTTATACAGAGGTGCTTACCTAAAAACGGCTTGACTGGGGCCCTTAATGGTATTTACACCCTCTGTATTATTTACATTGGAAAAAAGAGTAAAGAAAACATGTTTTATGAGAATTTTCCACCCGCGAAGACGTGATGGCAGTGCCGCCTCGTATACAAGGTGGGGCGAGGTAAACAAACATGTCTCCCCTCTCTCTCTCTCTCTCTCTGTCTCTCTCTCTGTCTCTTTCTCTAATCTCACTCGCTCTGTCATTTGCAGGGGTCAGAGAAAGGCAGAGTGAGGTGCCTCTCAGCTGTCTGCTCTCCCTGTTGATTCACAGATGGAGCTCAGAGCCGGGGCCTGAACAAGCGCCAGGGGTCCGGGTGTTAGTAAACTGTGGAAAGCCCGAGGGAAGTACCTCATCCGACACACACACACACACACACACACACGGCTGAGGGTTTACACTGCCCGAGGACCAAGAGAAGCATCTCATCTGCATTGCTCTCTCTCACACACACACACACACACACACACACACACACACACTGAGGAGCCACAAGCATTGGCGGTAAACACACACGCCTCTCACAAGATGCTCTGTAAATATTTACAGCTCAGCAGACGTCGAGGAGAGAGGAACATGGCGGACCAAGCAGCGCCGGCCGAACGTGACCGGACTGGGCCAACTCCCTCCAGCCTGCACAACTCTGCCCTCTCCAAGCCTCCGACCCCCATTCCTCGCTTCTGACCATCGCCGGACTTCAAATCCACTGTGCAAACAACATTTATTTTTTCAGCATTTGTGCACTGTGGCTTACCTTGGCTTACTTTGCGGCAGCTGGGGGGGGGGGGGGGGGGGGGGCTGTCAACCTCAGCTAAGCGTGGGGCCGGAAGCCGCATCTGGAAAATAAAGCGAAGATTATGTTTCTAGCTCCTCACAATGAGAGAGGCCGTGGCGAGCTGAGAGCTAATATAAACTGAGAGCTCTTGTCCGAGCTTCATACCACTGATGTATGAAATAGGCTTATAACTTTATAAACTGTTACTTATTGTAATACTTAATACTAATTGTACATGTATATAGTCATTCATTACTGAATGGTGGGAACTGTCTGTATGTGGGGAGATAGTTAAACCAGATATCGCTTCTACACATTCTACACAACTGATTTTGTTTCTTGTGAATTGAACTTTAATCTTTAATCTTTAAGACTCGTAGCGATTGCTGAATGGCACTGTGGCCACAATTGGCAAAAACATGTTAATAGCTGGTTGAATTTACCTTTACTTAAAGATTCCCTTGACTCAGGTTGTTTAAAACCATAGACTCTATATCAGAAGAGGATGTGGTCGCCGTGACTTCACTCATTGGTTTGTGGACTGCTGTTTCGAGGCCTTGAGTTTGGCATTTTGTCGCCATGTTTTTTTGCAACCAGAAGTGACACAATAGGGTGGAGTCAACAGATGCCAAAATGTTACAATTAACTTTAATGAAAGCTGAAAACACAGTGTGAAAAGGTTCAAGTTGTAAGACAAAAACACGGACAACTCCCAGACAACGTCGTGGTAGTGACCCGTCAATCACAGTAAGCCCCGCCCTAAAGCATACCCTGCTTTATGGTCTATTTGACTCTAAATGGACCATCATTTACTAAATGAACATCATGCTGTATTGAAGAAGACTTGAAACTAGCGATTGAGACCATAAACTTCACAATGTTTACTGAGGTAATAAATCAAGTGTGAAGTCGGGTCATTTTCTCATAGACTTCTATAGAATGGGACGTCTTTTTGTAACCAGTGAAAGGCGTGGCTATCTTGTGATTGACAGGCCAATCCACGACGTTGTCCGTTCTGGGTCGTCGTCCCCATTTTCGTCCTAAAACTTTAACCCTTTCAGTGTGTTTTCAGCTCATGAAAGTTAAATGTACCCTTTTTGGTCACCTAAAAATGTCAGTTGTACTTAGCTCGAACCTTTTGTGTCACTTCCGGTTGCAAAAAGCCAAGATGGCGACGGACAAAATGACAAACTTCCAAACAGGCATTCCACAAACCAATGGGCGACGTCACGTTGGCTAAGTCCACTTGTTAACTGTTATGGTTATGGTGATCTTGTTAGCAAACAGTTACCTATTTACACATTCAGCAACCACAGAGCAACATTGGCCTTCATTTGGAGCCTTGTTTCTGGTCGCCTGACGAATATAAGTCCAGTATTCTCTAAAGTTTTTGCTCTGTTTCGGTCTCCACCAACTCCCGGGGGAATTATCAGTCTCTTTAGCTGCAAAATGCTCCAATACATTCACCAGGTAGTCTCTAACTGTGTCTGTCCGACCTTTGGTGCTGGGTCAGGCAGCGGACAGTGAATACATCTGAGTTTCTGTCGCTGAAAACAGCCGCCTGCTGCTGCTGAAAACCAGGTGAAAGAGAGTCAGTCAATGACACAGAACCAGTAAAGTTCTGGTCCACAACAGACTGATGGAACCTCAAGCAGAAGAATGTTACAGGCCCCGTATGACTCATGCCTCCAGAAGCAAACGACTCAGATATCACCTGGCTTTTTAATTACCTACAGTTACAACAGCACTCAAATCAAGTCAGCATTACAATCATTTGAATTGACTGAGAAAGTGTGACAGATGTACATGTTTGTTTGAACCTTGAAGCAGTGCCAGTCAGGTGAAGTTCCAAGCCAGTTGTACACACACACACACACACACACACACACCCACACACACATACTACACATTGTTTTACTGTGAAGCCATACTAGTGTCACATGAGGTTTGACAATCACAGATAAGCATACAGAGGGGGCTTTGAAGGGTTCTTCAGTGATTTATGAAACCAGTGACTCAGGGCCCTGGAAACAGGAGGGGCCTTTAGAGGGGCCTTCCCAACTAAAATTAGAAATTGTTTACTTTCACTTTTATTATAAGCAGCAATTACAGAATTCACTTAGATCTCTGTAATCGTCTACATCATTACTAAATCAACAAAAACAAAACCTGATGGAGGATTGGATCAAATGGAAGGATACATTTGGGGTTTTGTGACACAAAAATGATCAACAACTTCTGCTCTCCACTCCCTATTTGGCTGAACGCCACCCATCCGGCACCCGTGGGGGCTGAAAACAAAGTCTAAAAAGGCACGCGCTGTTACTACTTGACCCCGGGGTCCGGGCTTAGCGGGCCAAAACAATACCAGGACGAGCCGGGGCCTTCCCAGCGCGACAGAGGAACACAAATAGTAACTTCTCGAAAGCCGCCACTACAGAGAAGAAGGGAAACTGAAGGAGGAGGGAAAAACAGCAGGACGAAGAAGAGGTGGAAATGGGTGGTGGCCAGGAAGCGGGACTCTTCCTGCCCTAATCACAAGTCAGAGAGTGTTTCCTTTCATTGTAGGAGCTCCAGATCCATTAACCAGCGAGACCCCTGCATGCACACACACACACACACACACACACACACACACACACACACACACAAACACCTCTACGCACACATCCTTATATGAAAAAGGTTTTATAGACATATCTTTTACAGACATAACATATATGAACGTTAACATATTCAAACATTATACGTGGGTTTGTTCATTGACACACTGAGCCGCACACACACTCATGTTTCCCACACACACACACACACACACACACACACACACTGAGTCACAGGATCGCAGATCCTACTTGGCAGGGCCCGGCGCATTGTGCGGCCCTTTGGCTCTGCTCTGATAAACACTTCATTATGAAACCCTGAGGACACAGTAAATATTTGCCGAGGGCCCTTATCAGCCTGCCTTATCTTGGCGTGAACTCTCAGGCACCGCATGACTCCTGGGCCCTTTATTTTCTTAAAGTCTACCGCTGTCAACTTCGCAGAATAGCCTGCAGAAAACAGTTCCCCTCTGAAAGGTGAATCCAGGGCCCTTTTTGCACCGCAACAACAGGCAAATGCGGGCGTTTGTATTTGGTCTGAACGTGGCCTAGTAGCCTAGGCCTCGTCCCTGTTTTACCTGCTCACGTGACTGATAGTAGAAACACATTTACAGCTGCAGAGTTAATCAGTTATGGGTCAATGTCTGGCGTTGAGTTCCCAGACGGACACATCCATCTCGGCCCGTCTGACCTCAGATATCACTCGCCACTCCAGCTTTCTGAAGGGTTCACTGTGAAAGATGAGTTAGTGAAGCGGCGTAGAGGATCATGCAGACGGGATTGATTTTGTCACGCCGATGAGCAATCAGTCCAGCTGTAAGACAATACGACACACACGGCTTAGTGTCACCATTCACTCCTCCATCTCATGTACTCAAGTACTGTACTTAGAGGTACTTCTCTTGAGTATATCTTGTTGTTGAAATGTTGTAGTTTGTACTCTGTTTGTACTCAGTAGCAGCAGCAGATTTTACAGAAAGACATGAATCCATTTTTGGTGGAAGTGGAAAACTGAATTTGATGGGTTGCAGGCCTATTAGCGCTTTAAAGATATTTAAATTGGTTAAAAAAATATGATTTTAATATGATGTTAAAGGAACATGTTTTAATGTTGCCCCACGGCTGCTTCCTCGCGGTTAAAGTTGATTTTAGTATCATGGAGCTTAAGAAAGACCAAAATGATCATGTGGGGACATGAGTTTACAACCAACATTTTCCAACTCATTTAGGTCATAGAGTTACAGATAGATGACCGATCTATGCAGCAGACGAGGGGCAGCGATTGTTGGTCTTCAGGAGGTGGAAGACGTGAGACCAGATGTGGTGGTGCTGACTCTGCAGCAGTACTTATCCGTTTACAGACTATAAAGCAAATTAAGGACGATATAATGTTTGAAACTTTTCGGTGTTTATTTAGAATTCAGAGGCTGGGAATACTCAGGTATGCATGTAGCCTTAAACGTGGAGAGGGGAGTGAATTATAATGAAGCAACAGGCTTGTTGGTGGCGAGTCAGGCCGCACAGCGTGTGTGTTGGTTAGATTTGAGTCCGACTTGATCCTGACAACCTCACGAGGTCGAGGCGACCACAGTTTTCAGAGCCAGACGCCACAGTTGCTCCGCAAGTCCCTGGGCATGATGGGAAGCGCCTGGCTGTCACCCGACCAAACAGCTGATTGGCTCCTAGTTTTTGACAACAAACGCCATGTTGTTGTAGAGAATCCTAATTTTCGGTGTAATTGCAATATTCAACGCTAGTTTGTAGGCTATTATTCTCACGCTGTGCAATGAAGGTTTGATCTGTTACCAAGCATGTTCGTGGTTGATCATAACAATAACAATTCTGTGACTTCCTGTTTTCTTTGAAGGCTGCTAGAAAGCGTTGGACTTCACCTCAGCGTGTTGTCATCTTCCCATGCTGCTGATCTCGTCCACTCCTAGGCCGAGGCACAGTTCACCTCGAACAAGCCTAATAATGTAGACAAAGAATGGATAGCACATTAAAACCTGCCTGGTGGCGTTGTAAAAGAGATCAAATCCCTGTAATTTGTCTCTTTTGGACTACCTCTGGAAGGAGGTCTTGTGGTCTAGACACTCACTTTAAATGGCATCCGCTCCGTCACGTTGTAGCTTTCAAATGAGGGCTCCGGCGCGAGCGGGTTCCTTTCAGAAGCTTCGGAATTCAACACATTCAACAGTGTTTTTGATAGAGAACGTACAAAACTAATAAAAGCAACAGTGGATGTGTTCTGTGATTAGTTCTCCATTTATCCGTATTGACGGGAGTTGATGTTGTTGTAAACCGTGAGGCCCACCGGGGGTTACGGCTAGTAGGAATCCAACAGGTGTAAGACTCTCGCCAGGGTTTGAGAGTTGTATTAATAAAAGGATGAAGGTCATGAATCGAGGTTAAGATGTAAGATCTTAATTAAAGTCGCAACGAGGAATTTTGTGGTGATTTTTGGCGGTCCCGGTGGACAAACGCGGTTGTGTTTCAGAGCACCAGAGCGCCTTTAGAAAACCTCTCATTCGACTGCGGCATGGTCTCAGTCTACCCCGCATGGTTTTGGTTGTGTTCTGGTTCTGGTTCTCCCCATGTTAGAGCGGACCTAGTAATACGGCATGGTCCTCCAGCAGCGTGTTGTTGCCCCCCCCAACCACCAAGGCAGAGAAGAACACATTTCAAAAGCCAAAAGTCTTGTTGACTTTCCCATATTTTGTTAAACGTTAACATGACAGAATGCATTTTACTGTTGGTACCCCAACACAATCTCCAGTGATTTCATTCTGCACTTTTCCACCTATGGGGTGAGTCATTATATTGATACATTTTCTGTACAAAATTTGGTTACGCTGAGGACGGGCCCCTTCTGAGGGCCCCATGCCAAGTAGTGCCACAAGGCAGCTGGGGCTCCTCCAGAGCTGCAACATCTGATGGGTTTACTGTGAGCGGTTCATGTTCTCTCTCCGGACATGTAGTGTAGGAAATCACAGCCCAACAGTCTGAAGCTTGGTTTGGTTTTTTTGAAAATGATTTTTATTGGGAGAACTACAAAAAAAATGTACAGTACAAAGTTAAGTCTCACACTCAATTTGTAGTGAACTGACTCCCCCCCCCGCCCCCCAAAAAAGATCACAACTCTCGTTGCCTTTTTTGTCCGTTTTTTTGTTACATTCAAAAAGCTTTACTTCTGATAAAGTAGTCAAAAGTACATAGTGCGCTTCCCCCTGTACCTACTATGTACAAAACCAAACGTGTTCATCTACTTCCCTCTCCAGCAAACAAGACTCAAAACTAGATTTCAATATCAAAAAAAAAAGAGCAAACGGAAATCTAATAAGAGAAGGAATGGGGATTTAGAAAGGTTACGGTTGTTTTTGTCAGCGTGTCTGAGTGGTAACAACCTTTAAGAAATAAAAAAATATTTCAGAATCCAACACTACATTCAGTTCAACCGGTGTATAAAAGATGCCATTTAGGAAAAATACTTTATTTGGTTAATTTTAAGGCATGTCAAGATGGTGAACCCCATATAGGCACTACACAATAATACTGGGGCACAAGGGATGCTACATTCTTTAGCACGTGGCTGGAATCACAGTGTGACCTCGTGCAAACAGAGAGAAAAAAATCAAAATTAAAATACTTTTTGGTTAATTTATTGACTTGGGTTCTTTGTCACTGAAGTCTGATCTAGATCGACAAAAAGAAGTAAGGTTTGGACGGTCTGTACAACCACAGTTTATACATTCTACGGAAACATCTAAATAGGGATCCTCAAGAAAAAAAAAAGCCTTCTACAGCACTGACACAACCTCAGGAGCAAACAGCAATCACGCAAACCTTTTTTTTTAATAAACGTAAACAAGGAAACAAAATTAATGAAATAAATATCACATACGTTCTCTTAAATTAAGATTTTTTTTTTTTTAACTCATTTACAATAAAAATAACCGAGTGAAGTTACAAAAAAGAGGAAAAAAAAAACAACAAAATATATATATTACTGTGAAAAGAACATACACTCCACTTTATGCAGATTAATAATGGCGACCATAATTTAAACATAAAAGAATATAGATCTATTGCTTCATCATACTTGATAAATACAGTATGGACACAAATTACCAATGTAGCCTATACTTTTTTCACAAGATAATAAATAAGTTAAATAGTCCATAGCCAGTTATGCACAGCTATGTATATCACTCAAAAAACAGCTAAAAAAATATATATTCAACCATCAGCAGTGATTTCCCCAAACAAACCCAACTCAAGAGTGCTTTTTATCCAAGCAACGAACTAGACTAACCGAACGAACCACTGGGTGGCGCTGGGAGAAGACAGATCTGGAATGGAAGTTGAAGCTTTCAGAGAAGAAAATGAAAAAAAACACACTTTGATAAAAAGGACAAAAACAATGTTACTTTGAGTCAAGGCATATTCTTGGCAGGATGGGAGGAAATCTGAAAACCGCTTACAGTCTCTTCTTCTTGTCAAGTCATGTTAACACACATCTAATCCCAGGAAAAGTGTGGCTTGCCTGATAGAGCAAAAAAAGGGAGGGGGGGGGCTGCCATGAAGCCCTCGGGCAAGGCACTGATGGAATGCCTTCTGTTTGCTATCTAAGTTTTAATACAGCTATATTACATACATGGAGGAAAAAAAATACTAAACTAATGCCAGGTCAAGGACACTTAAATGTCTGAAGCTTTATTGATCCCTGTGGGGGGGAATCCTCTACTCTTGCCCCCCTCCAGGGAGGTCAGAGCAGGGTCAGCACCCCTGGAGCTGGTAGGGTACTCAATGTCTTACTCAAAAAGGCACTTCTGCAGGGTGGTTGCTGCTGAAATGGGGGGTGGAGGGCCCAGGGGCAAAGGGGGCTTGACCGGGATCCTCTGCTTGAAGGACAGTCTACCTCACTCACTGACAACCCGTGGCTCCTCAAACCACCCTGCCGGACCAGTCCATAAATCCATATGAAAACAAACAAAAAAAATGAAGAAAAAAAACACGATTAGTCATCTGAAATCGACAGCCTGCTGAAGATTGGCAAACGCTTTCCAGCGTCCAGACTCGGGGACTCAGAGCCGCTGAGGCTCCCGGAAGAGCTGAGGGACCCGCTCGCATAACTCTCCCGGTCGGAGAGCGAGTCCGGCGGGCTGGGAGGAGGCTCGAACACCGAAGACTCGCTGAGGCGGCGCAGCGCCTGCAAGTGGCTCATGTTGTACGTCGGAGGGGAGGGCGGGCACGCGCTGCTCTGCATGTTCCCGTAGTAGGCACCGGTGGAGTGGTTGTTGGCGTACCCGTTCGGGGTGTGCACAGCCAGGGGGGCCAGTAAGGCTTTTAAGTCCTGTCCGGGAAAGTTAAAGGCACTGTTGATGCAGGACACGGAGTTGGGAGAGAGCACGTCGTCGTAGAAGCTGGAGGTGGAGGTGCAGGAGGAGGAGGCGGTGGTGGGCGGCGGTGGGGTCCGCGACATGGGGCTGTCGAGCAGGGGAGACTCGAGTCCGTGGTGGGTGGAGAAGCCGGAGAAGCTGATGCTGTGGTGAAGCTTTGGTCTGTCCCTCTGGGTGTAGCCGAGCTGCGGCAGGATGTCCCTCTGGCCGTAGCCGCACAGCTCGCGAGCCGACCTGGACTCCCCCGTCTGCATGTTAGCGTTGGCGGGCGGAGACGGCCGGCGCTCCTCGGCGTTGTGGATGAAGTGACACCGGGGACCGTACGGACAGAAACCGATGGTGTGAAAGGTGCGACACGGCTCAGTTTTGTACTTAGGGTGGCGGGACAAGCTCCTCAACTCGTGGTAGCCGTGAGCGAACTGACACTTCTCCCCGTACTTGCACGACCCGTTCTCCTCGAAGGGCCGGCAGAGCTCGGTCTTGTAGCGGGTGGAGTTGATCTGAGAGCCGGGCTTCTGCTGCAGCACGCCCCGGTCTCCGTTGTCGCTGTAAGCGCGGTCGCGGAACTTGTTCTCCTTGTTCATGAGGGCCGTGGCGCTGATGTTGCTGCCCGGCGTGTTCTCCTTCAGGCTGCCGTAGGAGCCCATCGAGTATTTGTTGCCGTTGTTCATTGCCTCCAAGTTGCTGGTTGAGTTTCTGCGGAAAAATCCCGGTGAGAAGGGGCCGCCGGAGCCCGGAGTCGTGACCGGAGCCCCGACCGCTTTCTTGTCCAGCATGCTGTTGATGTGGAGGGCGTTCATGTTCATGCTTTTATCTTGCTATAGGAGAAAAAAAAGACACGAGTTAGTTACCAAATAGTACACATTTTCTTACTATTTTGACCACATGGCACGTTTAGGCTGCGTTCGCCTACAACGTGACAACCTGTTGCAGCTGAACACATGCAACAAGTCGGAGCGCGCTAACGTTAGCGCTTCAAATAAAACTCCCCATATCTTGTCAAACATTTACCTTGTAAAGCATGTCCATGTCGTAGAACGCAGACAAGACGGCCGCAGACATCTCTTTTCCCCAAGTTTGCTGCACTCCCTCTTTCATGGAGGACCGACCAGGATCCTTGAACGCGACGTGCGGAAGCGTTAGTTTGTGCCACGACTGGTTTTGGTTGAGGAAAAGTTGCCTCTAAAAGTTTGTGTGCAGCTTAAGTCCGCAGAAGAAGGAGGTGGAGAAAAAAAAGGGGGGTGTAGGTTTTGTATTGTTGAGTCGTAGGTGGCTTTATGTCCTCCCCTCGAGAAGCGCTGAGCCAGAGTGCTTCACTGTGCGCTCGAGCCTTTTTACATGGGTATAAATGCCTGGCGGTGGCCAGGGAGGGGCGAACTGAAGTCGGTGCAAAGTTTTGCGAGGAGCCGCCTCCTCCCCTCCTCCCGGAGGAAACTTCCACTCACCGGTTGGCCGCCTATTCTCTAACACCACGCCTTGAAATCCAACCCCAGCAAACGCCCCCATCCTCCTCACACCCCTCTACTACACCCCCCCCCACGCACACACACACACACTTTTAATCACACAACCAATTTTGTGGAAGTTGGTTTTGCTTTTTTTTGGTCGACTCTCGCTGCGAAAGAATGTAGAAACACATCAGGAGGACGTCTACTGCGCATGCGAGCTGTTTCTACAGGAAAATGAACCGTACACACATCCACACCTGGGTCACACGTTAGGGGGGCGCTTTGTGCCTTGCTCAAAAGCAACACACATGAATTTTGAAGAGACTCCTAAAAAAAAAACGACAAGTGACAAGGCCACCCCTCTCCACCTCTGGACCACCACACTTGGAAGCTGACACATGTATTTGTAATGGAAGGAAACTCTCCCTCTCTCTCTCTCTCTCTCTCTCTCGGGGTGAGACCACAAGTATGAGCGGAGAGGAGTCCAGGCAGAGTGCAAGTACAATTTTTAGCTGCAAACCGGTTGCATAATCGACTTCCACAGAGCAACAGCAGCCTATTCCTTCTTCTTCTACTACACATGGCAAAGTAGACATGTTAATGCCGAGCGCGCGCGCACATGACCTACTTCCCTATTGTCTCAAAACTAAACATCAATATGTGGACTCCACCTCGAGATTAGAAAGCGCTCCTAAAGAACACGTTGAGTCATTCGAAACGCAAAGCGGATTTGCTTTTGGTTAAATCTTTTTGAGCCACTCTTTGAGTTCCAAACCCCGACTTGTTTTTCTCCCAATCTCAGCCCAGACTGCAGGAATGTGGTTTTTCAATGCGGCGCGGCAGAGCAACACTGCCCCCACGAGGGCAAGATGAGCACTGCGCGGGATAAAAAGACTGGAGCTCCCCCTGCTGGACGGACCTGGAGCAAGAGTTCAAGGCCCATTCAGATCCCATTTCGCAGTGATAATGTCACTCTCTTATGGTAGAGAATGTGTATGTTTTTATGTCCCCTGTGGGTTTTTTTATACAGTAGAGCTCCAGACACAGAGGGGCATCCATGTTTAGGGATGTTTTTGGTCATTTAACCACACACAGCCTAACCCGTCACCACAGTCCCCCCCCCTCTTTGTGAAGTCAAAGAGTGCAGTGCGGTCGCAATAAGCTGCCCCTGTCTCAGCGTGATGTAACCTTCTCAGGATGGCAGAATGTTCACATGAAAATGTCAAACTACTCCGCTGCGCTCTTGAAGTTATGTCAAGTTTAAGAAAAATAAAAAACCCACAGTGGAAAGATTGCAGTGTTGGCAGCAGAGACTCCAACGAGACAGGAGGGTGTAAAAACGCTGTGCGACACATATCACCAGAAATTGCCGGTCTCTGCGACACTGGTAACCATTAAGTCTTTTCCACATGGGATCATAATTGGAAGAGTGGCTATAAAAATAAAAATAAAAGATTTGTCTCCCTGTGACATGATTCAATATTTCTTTAAGTGCTGCATGGTTTGGTTGGAGAAGCCGGGAGGGAGGTAAAACAAAAAAAAAGTGGGAGGGGAAATAGCAATAGGCGAAAAACAAGTGACATAAGAGCTTGGAATCTACTACTACCAACCCTAAAATTAGTCTGAGGGCTGCCCCAGGACTATTTGTGCTTTGCAAGTTGTGATAAATAGTTTAATGTGAAGGACAGACACGGCGAGGATCCTGAGAAATCCCTTGAACACGTCTCCCCCATCACACGGCTCTGTATTTTAAAAAAAAAATGTATTGGGGGATGTTGAGCTGTCCCAAAACATTACGTCAGTTTTACTGTAACAGGGAACATGGCTACCAGGGAGGGAGAAGGGTCCAGCTGTATGAGAGGGCAGCATGGACACACACACACACACACACACACACACACACACACACACACACACACACACACACACACACACACACACACACACACACACACACACACACACACACACACACACACACACACACACACAGGACAGTAGTCCATTGTGCCGTCCTCCTAATTACAAAACCAGGAGAAGTAGAGGGAAGCATAAAAACACAGTCCAATGGGAAGAATCCTGCAGTAAATTAAATATCGCAGGAAAATAACACCTCGTATAAACATACAGTAGAAGTCGGAGGGGAACACTGGAACACAACTTTGGGGACGTGTCAAGAGAAGTAAAGCCCGCGTCGCCGCACAATCGCGCCATTGAAGTCGACGCTCGAAGCTTTCGTCGTCGTTTTGTTCCCGACCCTTAAATCCCCGGTAAACTTGCAGACACTGTTGGACGTGTTTGTCGTGCGACACATTCCCCGCCGATAGGAGCACAGCGCCGGGTGTTGCTTTGCCCGAGCTCCGGCACTGAGTTATTGTTATGGCTTCGGCACGCAAACACTCACACGGCCTTCCAATCATTGTTGACATTCAGCGGGTTTTTTTTTTCCTTTCGGGATAAAATAGGACTTGGGAAACGAAAGTGCAGTAATGTCAGACATAATGTTTAATTGCAAAAAAGACATCGAGGAACAGTAATTGTAAAAACTAAAAACACATCTGGTAGTCAATGAACACATGTAAGACAAAGTGAGAGACAAGGACAGAGTAAAAAAACAAAGAATCCTGTTTCCTTCATTCCCTTGTTGTGATGAGAAGACTCGACCACAAAGCCAGTCTGTGGTCTCAAGCGTTCATTGAAGCATTCATCTGATACTTTTCTTTCATTTCAATATTAAGAACCTTGACGTTACCAAATTTTACCCTAAAAAAAAAAAGCCGAACAGGGCGACCTCCTCTACCTCAGCCTCTCCAGCACATCTAGAGCCAGAGTGGCCCTCTGGTGCCGCAGCAGCAGCCGGGCGTGCTCCGTGGTGGAGGAGAACTGGGGCAGGGCAGGGAGGGAGTCCAGGGCCCGCTGGGAGCCGAGGGCCTGGGTTCGGGCCCGAGTCGACAGCGTACGGATTCGGTGGACCTGGTCCGGCCCTGAGAACCCTGGGGCCCGGGTCCGCTTGGAGGCCAGGATGAGGGAGCCGACGTGTCCGTGAAGCAGCTTCACCCACTGGACCGGCTCGGCCCACAGGTTCAGATCCCCCTTCTCGAACAGGAAGTCCTCTTCGTCCTGGTAACAAGCGAAATGGGAGTTTGGTTACTGGGACGTTGATTTAAATCAGTATTAATTAATACACTTTATTTTTTGGGCTGCTTTGGCAACAGAACAAGCTGTGAACGCTCCACTATGTAGTGTACAATGCCTCTCAGCTGTTTAACGAAACGGGCAGCTACACAACGTGTGGCCGGAGCGCAGAAACCTCGGTGGCCTAAAACACTCAGCTGTTTTGACTGCTGCACTACTGTGATCAGAATAAAACTAAATAAAGTGCCCTCTGTCCCTGTAATCCACACAGACAGCGAGTTAGACCAACCCCGAGTCACAGGCCAAGTGCCTGATGTGGTGATTTTACACTTGGTGCATAAACGTCCTATTTGTTCCACCCTGGCAGCTAAGGAACAATCCGTGGTGCAGCCATAGAAAATGAAGCCGTGACAGCCTTCATGGTCATCGGTCATCAGTTTCACTTCATGGAAATCACCGCTGAGAACATGACGTCTAACACGTAACGACGTCAGTTCAGGTCACTAAGGCGAAGTCGCCCCCGAGGCTACGCGGCGGCTTCTCACCAGACCGGGGGCTTCGTCCGCAACCGCCTCCTCGCCAGCGTCTTCATCTCCCAGCAGCCACTCTGTCAGAGCGAGGACGCCCGCCGGCGTCTGCCCCCACAGCTCGAAGAGGCGACACAGGAGCCCCACGCCCGAGTCCAGGGCCACCGGAGGACACACGGACGCACCTGTCACATCTGAGGGCAGAAGGAGGACACGCGTTTATGCAAAGTCTGTAAACAGTGTTTAACATTTGAGACACACGAGGTTGACAGCCACAACAAGCGTGTTCAAAGGCCGTCTTTGCACCAATCACAAACAGCGTGTCATTAGGCGACCGTGTCAGCTGAGTGGCGGTTGGACTTCTGGTTTGTTTCACCTTTAGTCTGAAGTTCAGCTTTGGAGTGACCCGAGGACCTCTGCACATCCTCTTATAAGCTCTTTTCAATACAAATAGGTCACACGTTAGCAAGCTAACGTTTCATTTTGTCGTATCTAACGGAGGCTGAGCGTAACTATTTCTGAAAATCTCATCTGTACAAAAGCATTCTGTGTTTTAATTTATTGATCTAGTGTGAATCTCTTAGTCATATTACAGTATGACTAGGCTAAGTGTGTTTTTCTTGATCAACAGTATTAGTATTAATCACTTCTAAAGATGATTATGATAGTTACTGGATGGTTATGTGAGGCGTAATCAACAGAAGAGTGGACATATTTAGTCAGTGCACAACGCCTTTGCTTGGCTTTGAAGAGGTGGAAACATGTAACAGACAGAGTGCGAAGTCAAATAGACGGAGCCAGGAACGCTGCAGCCACCAAGTAGACAGTCTACAATCACCTGATGTTTAAAAAAACATGTTGGGGAGCGCCTGGTTTCTTCCACCAGCCTAAAAGTTAACCGTGGTTACCTCGCTGAGATCCCTGCAGGAGAAACACGGTTTCTCTGCCAATGAACGGCGCACACAGGTTTCTAATTGGGTTTTCAACGGGAGGGGATGTGCATGACGAAGCAGACCGCCGAGTATCGTGTGATGCGGTGGCATGAAAGGAAAAACCATTACCCGTAGTGGCGCGTCCATGTATCCAAAATAATTGAATCCAAGTTAAGTCTGACTGAAGAGTCAAACTGAAATGAATAATTCCAAATACGTCCCGTTTCCACAGATGAACAGTACACTTTTTGTCAAATTCAGATGCAGGAAAAAAAAATGTGTGCGAGTCTGACGCAAGCCCAAGGGGAAAAAAATGATCAAATATGAAATAAATATAATCTGATTAATGAGCACCTGCATGGAGAGCATTTTCCACCTTCACCTGATTTCCCCCCAAGAACTTGCTTGAGGAGTTTAAATGAAGCCTGGCTGACTGTCTGATCCAAACTGTGTGTGTGTGTGTGTGTGTGTGTGTGTGTGTGTGTGTGTGTGTGTGTGTGTGTGTGTCTCCTCTGGGCTTGGAGGGCCTTCTGGGAAACAAAACTATAACTCACACACAGCCGACCACGACCAGGGCGTGTGTGAGTGGACTCACAACTATCCTGCGCGTTGCACCAATATGCGCGTGCTCGCTCCGCTTCCTGTTGACGTGCTAATGAATGGATGTAGGAATGGATCGCCCGCATGTGTGAACATGACGTTCACGTGGTTCTTACATTTAGTGACTAAATAAATTATGGGGTTTTTTTTAACGTATTTTTTAAGTAGTCTTGCTACAAATAGCCCTCTGTTGCCATAATGCTTCTACACATAACCGGAGGCCCGTCATGAGCCCGCTGTGTTCTATACGAGAGCGGAGGAAGTGCGAGTGTGAGGACACGCACTTCAAACGGAAGGAAAACATAACGTACGACTTTAACGACTCCAGTTGTCCAACGCAGCAACACAGAGGCTGTTTGTGTGTCGTCTCCCACCTTGACCATCCTCACCACACCTGACACCCAGATAACACCAGAGACTTCAAAAGGCTTTGAGAGACACTAGCCAAAACACTAGCACTATGGGAAGAGGGGAGGGAGGGAGGTATACAGACCCCACATCAGCACACATACAGTATAAAACACACACACACACACACACACAGGGTCGGGAACCCAGATTGTTTTTCCTCTTTAGAGAGGAGGCGTAAAATCGGAGCAGAGCCTGAAGTCTGAGCGGCGAGGGAACCCCGCTCTGTGAACAGCAGAGGCTGCTGATTGGACCGCATTAGAGGAGATTTAAGAGTTTAGGAGCTTGAGTGACGAATTCCTTTCTTTACCGAGAAGCCGCCTCTCTCTCTGGGACAGCCCGGGCTCTGATGTCAAGCCTTTACAGCCCCCCCCCCGCCAACATTAAGGGACATAATAGGAAATTTTAGCTGCATTCAATTTATCTGCTTTTCTACGGCGGTTTCACACGTCGCTTAATGCGATTTCCCCCTCCGCGAGCTTTTGGCGCAAAATGCTCAGTTTCTCAAGGGGATTGTCTTTCACGCTGTTGCTGGCGTGTGTGTGTGTGTGTGTGTGTGTGTGTGTGTGTGTGTGCTGGCTTGAGTTTAGTCCTATGTAGGTATTGTTTGAGTTTGTGTGAGTTTATGTAAGACAATCTTGTCTCCGCAAATGACAATATCAGAGCCAGTTGGTGGATGAATGGGTCCGATGTACGATGGGGTGAGGCTGTGTGTGTGTGTGTGTGTGTGTGTGTGTGTGTGTGTGTGTGTGTGTGTGTGTGTGTGTGTGTGTGTGTGAGTGAGTGTGTGCCATTGGCATCCACTGGCACACACTCCGTCCGCTGGCACTCTTTTGGTACATTTGAGCTGGGCAGGGCTCTGTGTGAGGGGAAAACTTAACCTTCTGCCACTTGTGGAAACAGTACAACAGTTGTACCATTCTGAGCTTCTTTTTTTTTTTTTAAACTGAACTAAGATCTTTGGTCGTGTCCGACAAGCAAGTTTTAAAAAACCATAACAAGTCCTTTATCGTGCACACACGGGCATTATTGTGTTTTTCTCCAGTGGGAAAAGGCGCTCTACTCATCACTGAATACAGCACAGCCAAGGCTCCGGGTATTATCTGCTTATGAAGACCATGTGGTACGGTTAAAAGCTCCGGAAAAAGCTGGTCAAAGCACCTGGAGTTAGTGGTCTTGTCAACACTATTTCAAAGGTCAAGAATGAACGTCCATAATTTAGCTTTTGCTTATAAATTGAAATGATGAGCGGCATTCCAAAGTCATCGTTTGATTCATGTACATTGGTTGGTATACCAACAGCAAATACAGTACACAATGAGTATTGTTAACGTCTTTTGGACTGACTTGGGTTCAGGTTAGAAACGTTGATGGCTAATTCCTGACAATTTCAATTAAAACTGGTGCTGGAGTTAATTCAAAACATTTATCTCCAGAAGAAGAGGCGGTGGTTGTCTAGAGGTGTGACCAACATCAAAGGTTCGAGTCTCGCAGAAGACCATTGTTGCAACACCTCGCTCGCTCACATTATGTCTGCTCCTCTCTCTACTGTCAGATCTGATGATGCTGTCTCACACAAAACTACAGCGATCTAATCCTGCATTGTACCGAGTCACTTCCTTCCCTGTTCTAGCCGGCTTATCTGAACGTATTGCACATAAAGTATTTGTTTACTCTGATGGGTTGTGTCCATGCAAAAACTACTTGGTGAAAATAATAAGAGAGATGGAAAAAAATACATATTATTCCTGAAGGCTTTGTAAAGGCTTTGTAAACGTGCTGAATTGTGGGTAACTGATTATAAACTCCAATAGTACAACACAGGATTGTTTTTTTAAGGTTTTTAAGGTTCCGCACAGCGCAGCAGCCTCACTGCGTCTGATCAACAGTCGTGTCATTTAAGTCACTGAATTAAATTAAGAGAGTGAAGAGACCTTCGCTGTTCACTAAATCCTTCCTGAGCCTTTGCAGCTGAGGGGGGGGGGTTCAGATGTCCCTTTGAGCGGGGGAGGTGGGGGAAGGTTGGCGTTTCGACGGCCTGTCAGGACAAGTGAAATGAGAGGAAGCGCTTCCCGCCCCACACTCCTCCACTCGCTGGTGTCATCACGTCCACTGTAGTGGGAAGTTCATTCCTCTGTTCAGCCACCCACGTCTGAGGGATTTGGGTTAGGGGCTACAACCCACCCCCCCCTCCCCCCTCCTCCCTGGGGGTCTGTAAGCCGTCCCGACGGACCACCGTACTGGTCCCTAAACCACACCTGCCCTGCTGAACAGTCTTTATTCTATACAGTCTTAGGGGCCGCAAAGAAAATACAAGTGCGGGACCTGATCTGAGATCAGATGGCCAGTTGGGGCTTCTGAAAAACACATTTGATTTCGCTTGAGAGTGCATCATGATCGTGTGAAAACAAAGAAAAAACGTTCCAGCCGACAACGGCAGAACCTCCCACAGCATCAACCTTCTCGAAAGCTCAAAGCAGCACTCCTTCATCTCACAAAGACGCCGCAGTGGAGCCGAGACACCAGGAAGCAAAGGTGTGAGAGAGAGAGGTGCGAAACAAAAACACACACTTTACAGCCTCGACTTCCTCTGGGGCTTGGCGAGAAAACAGCATGAAGAGCAAGAGCAGCAACAACAGCAGCAGCAGCAGCAGGAAACATTACCATGAAGATAACAGTACCAAACACAGTGAATGGTGAGCATTAACATAGAAGTAACGGAGCAGCGATTGTCGTGAAACACAGTCAGTGGTTAGTTCGGTCAAAGGATCAAATACAAGTCAATGTCTGCCAATCAGAGGCCGTCTCTCTCACGGCGTCTCCTGTGGTTGTCACGTTTCCTATGAGACACAAATCAAAGACAACCGACAGGTGATGCAACGTTTTGACTAAATTGGTAAAAAATTAGTTTGTTTGCCTGTAAATTCTCTGCAGAATATTTAAATTGCAAAATCAGGTCCAAGCAGCAAATGAGTGGATTCTTTTGCCACGTGGCAAGAAATGCCAGAAAAATGTCACTAATAAAAGCATTTTTCAAGTGGATTCTGTGACTCTAACCGACAACTGACTTTGGACTCCTGGGTGGGTTGACTTCACAGCGGAATATGCAACAGGGTCGAGAAACGAATGGTCAAAGTTGAGCTTTTACGAAGCGTTCCAGACAACTCAGAGGTCCGAATGTTCCCAGTTCTGCACGGCGCAAAAACAATCAACATGGCTGACCTGACAAACACACACAACAGTGCAGCATTCACATTTGTCTGGTGTTTTTACATTTTATCGAATAACTTTCCTTCCTTTCGGTGCATATTTAACCCTGTTCTGTAGTTGTCTTTTCATTGAGTTAAGACTTGATCGGAGAATGATACAGAAAGGTTACTGGGTCCGGTCCAGGTAGGACCAGCGCATTCAGACTGTTCTACTGCCCCGACATGAATCCTGGTGATTTCAACCCTCTGCAGCTTAGAGTGAGCATTCAAACGACCGACACTCAAAGACACTCTGCGCTCCCGTTTCATCTTCAAGACACATGGCGATCAAGTGTTACGACCCACAGCTGTAGACGGCAATGAATACAATGCACACACACACACACTTCAACACGGCCTGCAGACACCAGTCATTACTGCGGACATGCAACTTAATTTCACACCACATCAATTCATTAAAATCCCATTTCGCACGCCGCCTTTCCGGTCGAACATTGTGAAAGCAGCAGACAGACACACACCACTTCTGTTGGTGTGTGTTTTCACCGGAGCGTGATTAAACGGCGTATTTATTGCAAAAGTAACGAGGTTCAAAGCTGCAAATCAAAACGTCGAGCAACTCTTCAGTTTCTGTGCGTCTTTATGGGTTGTTCTTAAATTAGCGACGCGTCTTTGAAGGTTTTGTTCGGCGACTCGTCCAAACCAAACGCAAAGCCAGGTTTGATGGTCGAGTGTTGTTCTAAAAGAGGACGAGGCGTGTTTAATGAGTGTCCTTCAGGCCCGCCAGGCCGTTCACTTCCATTCATCTGCGTCATCCACTGTGAATGGATGAACTGGGTGTGTTGGGGGGGGGGGGGTTGGTTGGCTTCACAGTAAGCAAAGTGGGTTACAAAGTTTGTTGCTAATGGTTCACTGAGACGCAGGAAAACACGGGCATGTCAACAGAGTGTGAGTTCAAACACTACTTCAGAACGGGACTTTTGAAACAACTCAAAATGTATATACTAAAATGTAAAACTTAAAAGTGGAGGATCACAGCTATATACAGTATATATATATACATATATATATATATATATATATATATATAAAGTAAACCCTCTGTTCCTGCCCCGAGTCCGTCACAGTGCTGGAAGGCCAGCGAGGGTGAGTGGAGTTTGATTTCAGACCCAATTAGCCTGGAGGTATTTGGGTGATGCTGGGGGTGGTGGGGGGGGTGATGGAGGGTGGGATGGGGTTAAATTAGATTTTCTCTTCCTGTGCAGGACAATGGCTCCACTGTAGTTTGAATTCAACGAACCTGATGTGAATCTGAACTAAACTTCTCTCCCACACGCCAAACAGGTTTATTTGGATTTCACCGCGCTTAAAATCAGAGGTCGCGGTTTTTTCCCGGAAACAAAAAAAGTTGCAAAGCATTCAATCACTTTATCAAAAGGCAAGGATTGGCCCTACTCTTACTTCATGTTTTTAAAAGTTTTTATACCAGTGACCCGTTACTTTAAGAGAAACAAGTCCTGAGCGCCTTAAAGTCATTTTAGAGCTTTCGCCAACATTTTGAAAGAATGGTTCAATATTTTGAAGCGCATTCATTTGCTTTCTTTCTGAGAGTCAGATGAACAGATTGATGCACTGGACAGAGCCGGGCTAGCCGTTTCCCCCTGTTTCCAGGCTTTATGCTAAGCTAGGCCCATCGCCTGCTAGCTTAAGATTCATATTGGTACCGATTTTCTCATCTACGTTTTGGAAAGAAACCGTCACACTATTCTTTTAATGTCTGTAAGATATACTATACACGCCGTCTGTTGTGCAGAAAACCTAATTTAGCTAAACATCTGGTTTACATGTGATCTATACTGTCCGGCAAGGAAATGATCAGCAACCAAACAGAGATAAAACAATCCAATTACATTTAAATGTATTTCCTTCCTAGAGGGGGGGGGGGGGGTGGTTACATTTCGTTATTGTTTGTGTGTTGCAGAACCCGTCTCTGTTCCCACATCACTGCCTGTCCTCCATATCAAAGGGCCAGGAGTCGTCGCCTCCATCTGAAGTAGCTAACACCTCAGATACTTGACTCTGCAACGGCAGGTCATAAAACACACACACACACACACACACACACACACACACACACACACACACACACACACACACACACACACACACACACACACACACACACACACACACACACACACACACACACACACACACACACACACACACACACACACTATGGGCAGACTAGCTGGCTGGCTGGCCTGCAGGCAGGGTATGGGAAAGATACACACACACACACACACACACACACACACACACACACACACACACTCACACTCACAGTGACCTGCAAACACATAGTGTTGTTTTTCCATCGGAGCAGCATTGCACTACATAGCTGTGGTGCTGAGTAGCATGCCAGGCTATCCCCTTTCTATTTCCTATTTGAGATATTATGCAGGTCACCAAGCCAAAGGTCTCTGCCATGGCGGACCAGAAGTTCACGGTGAACCTCGTCAAAACGCTTTCCGAAGTTTGCCACGGGCCAGAATTTAATGTTGGTGCAAACGGAATTTCAACAATCGTACAAAAAAAGGAGAAAAAACTCGACTTTAAGATAAGTCTTTAACAGACTCGGACATGTTCTCCTAAAGACAGCAGTGAGTTGGTTCATGATGACTTCATTAAATGTCCTCCCAGCCCACTGCCGTGTATCTAACTTTAGAAACATCACTTAAGTTTGAGCTCTCAAAGCACAACGATGACATATTTTTCCAATTGAAGGTTTTTGTTTTGTTTTACACTCGTGTGATTTCTTTCAAGGTTTTTCTGTCGTTTCTCATTTACGTGAGGAATTCAACTTTCTTTTTTTTTGTCCTTTCCTGCCAAGACGCTCGTTCATTTCAGCTCGCCAATTTGCCGCCTCGTTTTCATCTTTCCGTGTTGCGCGCTACATTCCTGTTGTGCGTACGGCGCTTGTCGGAAATAAAGTCAGGAATTTGGGGCAGTTTTCATGAAATTCCATGAAAAGCAGGGGCATTCGAGCGGCGTGGCTGGAGAGTGAAGTCACTCAGTCGCTCCTTTTACCGCAGTGGGAATGTGTGCCAGTAACACACACCGCCTCCCAAACACGCACACAATACTGTAATCTCCAAAAGGGGCAATGAATATGGATGGACAAAAGAGGATGCCCAACTCTCTTATTTCCACACACTCTGCAATTATGCCTATTGTGTTCTCTTCCTGTGACAGAGAAAAGCTCTCCACCGTGGTCATGTTGTTGAGCTCCTATCAGACTGTTAGCTGACATCTTATCTGGCCTTCAGTACATAAACACATGTAGAACACACGCATTGCTTTTGGATAAAATCTTGGCCTCAACTGACTTTTGTAAAATGCGTTTCCTGGGCCCTCAGATCGTGAAACACGCTCTGCCTTTAATGGAAACGTTTGGATTTTTTTCTTCTCATGGTAAATTAAAAAGTCTTCCCCCATGACTCGCCGTAGCCGCAGGGGGGGCGGGGGACGCTCCAGAGGAGATGTTTTGCTGTCTCGTGTTACGCTGAGAGATGCTATCGGCGGCGGCAGACACAACAAGGCTCCGGCTGCCGGAGGAAAGCTGAGGAAAATACAGGAAGCGAGCGTCGTCGAGGACGGGAAGTCGCACCGCGGCGGTTTGCGAGGGGCACTTGAGAGCTGGCAGCTGTCGGCCCTCTGATAGCGTGTGTGTGTGTGTGTGTGTGTGTGTGTGTGAGAGAGAAAATTGGGAGGGTGGGGATAAGATGTATAGTTGTGAGCGAAGCAGACCTCAGACACACACACACACACACACTTTTTGCTCTTACATCTCAAATCAGCGTGTGTCTGTTAACACATATGTGTGTGTGCGTGTGTGTACTTCTGTAATTATCACTGTCGTCTTACACAGCTTTGGCGTGCGTTTGTTTCTGAGTGGGTGAGCATGTAAGTCCACGTGAATATCATGTGTAGAACCATGCTTGTGTACATGTTAGTTAGTGTGTAATGATTGTGTGTTTGTGTGTGTGTGTACCTGTTCTGAGCAGAGGTGCTGGTACATTAGAGATGAAGTCAGAGGCCGAATCTCGCACATCCTGGTCTTCGTCCTGCAGCAGCGTAAACAGACTCCTCCACAGAGAAAGTGAGGTGGACAAACCTGAGACACACACACACACACACACAATATATCAGATCCACAAAATAACAGTTTTGCCCTATGAAAGGTTTCAGAAAATGAAAGACTTTGACTGTATTTTTTGCGACAAGTTTCTTTGTTCGCGTCAAAGTGTTCGTCTCGACTCACCCAGCGGTAGATGCGTGTTGGTCAGCACGGTGGCCGTACAGCTGACCAGCACCTCGGCGGCCGTCAGCTTCACCTCCACCGGCTGCTCCTCGCCGCAGCACGAGCACACCAGCGACCCCCACTCGGCTAAACAAGCAACTGCACTCGCACCCTAGATGGTGGATCGATCGGAACAATTGGTTGGTTGGTTTTAACATTCAATAGCCAATATTTTAAACCCAATTACCGTCTTATTGAATTATCAAAATTGTAATTAAAAGTGCGATATGCTGTAATATGGTGTATGCTAGCTAAAGCTACATCCACATTAATAGGTTGTCCGAGAGGAAGCGAGAATGATCTCCGTACACACGAGCGTTTCAGCAACGTTTTCAGTGCAAACTAACTAGCCTGAGGACGCATGGATCACATGACCACTCACGTACACTGGGCATGCACATACCAGTGTAAACAGGAAGTGGGAATTGCCACAATAGCTCGTTTTCCGGGCACGTAGGCAGTAGCAGCGTTGTAAAATGCAATATAAAAAATAAATAAAATGGCGTCAGCCGGGTTTTCAAAAGTCTCCGTTTTAGGGGTTTGAAAACGGCGGAGGATTGTGGACACCAGGCGTACACCAGGCGTACACGTAGCAAGTGTGGATGTAGCCTAAGCTACCACAGTTACAACATCATCCTGTATTTGGGAATTGTGAATTTCAGCAAAGGCCGCCAACACATCTTTCAATGCCGGTTAAGAGAGTAGTAGTAGTAGTAGTAGTAGTAATAGTAGTAGTAGTAGTAGTAGTAGTAATAGTAGTAGTAGTAATAGTAGTAGTAGTAATAGTAGTAGTAGTAGTAGTAATAGTAGTAGTAGTAATAGTAGTAGTAGTAGTAGTAGTAGTAGTAGTAGTAATAGTAGTAGTAGTAATAGTAGTAGTAGTAGTAGTAATAGTAGTAGTAGTAATAGTAGTAGTAGTAGTAATAGTAGTAGTAGTAGTAGTAGTAGTAATAGTAGTAGTAATAGTAGTAGTAGTAATAGTAGTAGTAATAGTAGTAGTAGTAGTAGTAGTAATAGTAGTAGTAGTAATAGTAGTAGTAGTAGTAATAGTAGTAGTAATAGTAGTAGTAGTAATAGTAGTAGTAGTAATAGTAGTAGTAGTAGTAGTAATAGTAGTAGTAATAGTAGTAGTAGTAATAGTAGTAGTAATAGTAGTAGTAGTAATAGTAATAGTAGTAGTAGTAGTAGTAGTAATAGTAGTAGTAATAGTAGTAGTAGTAATAGTAGTAGTAATAGTAGTAGTAATAGTAGTAGTAGTAATAGTAGTAGTAGTAGTCAGTCTTTACCTGAGGATTAGAGTTCACCAGTTGAACCACCAGCTGAGAGAGCAGGGTCAGGGCAGCACAGTGGAGCTCCACACTGAAACACAATATCCAACACCTGATACCAGCTCCCAAGTGTCTAAGAATAACTTTGGTTAGCTTATTTTTAACATCTGTCCTTGAAGAGGGATCTCTGCTCTGTGGCTCTATCTGATGTTTCTCTTTTTTTTTTAGGGGGGCGTAATTTAAGGCAAATTAGTGAATTGTAATTTGGGGCTATATATTGGTAAACCCAATTGACTTTCACATCCACTTCACTCTTCTCTTCAATACAACGGAGGCGAATAGATCTTCATTTTGGGTGTTTTATGCTGCGAGCAACAGGTTGCAAGTCATTTTCAATGGAAGCCGATGACATTTCTTTGGCGCTCCGATGACTCGTCGAAGCTTCAACCAATCATGCGGTTTTGTTTCGTTCCGTTCGGTTACATTTTTTAAAAACCCGCCGTTAGCCAGTTCCCGGTGCTTTTTAACGACACGACTGCGTCAACGAACTCCTGAGCAACACTTCAACGGCTACTCACCGAAAATGACTTTAGCTTTTTTCGGCTGGTGGTGTGAACATAGCACTGGAAGCACAGAAAGTGAGTAAATGTTTTTAATCAATTTAGATGAACCGACCCTTTTAGTTTGATATATTAGTGCAGTGAGAGGGTGTGAAGATAATACTGCGCTCCTCAGGTCGTTCCGCAGTAAACTAACCATCAACTACTCGCACATCGCTCAACTGTATTGACTTACAACCCACAAAAAGAAGTGTGCTGGTACACATTATGGATCACATTAGCACGGGGGCCATTCAATCACGCGGCAGACAAGGGCGGCCAGCAACCCAATCCCGTCCCTCCGCGGCTCTAATCATAACCCTGGGGCCGTTTCAGAGGGAAAGTGGATCCCGGGGTCCAGAGATTGTGGCCAGGAAAAGACTTTACACGGCTAAGAGCCTTTGTAATCCAATCCGGATTCAAGCTTGTATTCTCTTGTCGGGGGGGAGAAAAGTACAGCGGCGGCTTGTCAAGGAAGGTGACACACACACACACAAATCGGTTTGTGGTAAGAGGACGGCGGAGTGTCTCTCACAGAAATATAATGGTTTCAGCATGACAGGTGTGAATAATCTCAAGTAGGAATAATGCTCTAATGACGGCCTTTGAGAGCACAAATATCAGCTTTCATCTGTGTTTTTTGTTTTTTTTCATTTTAAACTTCCCATCTCTGTTGCTGGCTGACAATACTGCTCTGATAGCTGAGCACCCACGCAGAAAGAGGCCACTAAGCTCCAGGTGTGCCCAGGTGCGGGGTTAAGGTGCAGCCAGTGATCCTTGGATGTCCCTCCTCCATGGACTCTGGCTCTGAATGAAGGCTTGACAGCCAGCCTGCCACAGCCGAGTGAGGGCTCCTTCACAGGTGGAGGGAGCCAGAAACAACAGGCGGAGGAGGAGGAGGAGAGTGGGTTGCATCTCGTTGTGTAGCGCATTCGTGTCTCTTTCATCCATCACGGCTGAAAAGCTGGTCTGGATTTGCTTAGGCTCTGTTTTGACAGCGAGTTTTCCCCAAAGTGTTTTGGAGTCACGCGGTTAGCGGCCCCGTTTCCTGCATTCCTGCGTTCGTGTCAAATTTGAAGAAATTCGCTGGAGCCAATCCTGAGATACCACGTCCAAGAGGAGACGGGAAGGACGTGAGGTCACAGTGATCTTGACTTTTGACTTTGCAAATCAAATAATTTCATCCTCGAGTCTGCGCTGGCTGCCTCCTCTAAACGCCACGAATAACACTCTGCTTGTATGATCAATGCATTTCTACAACTTTTTGAATTCTATATATTAGAAAACAGAATCGAGCCAAATATTTCACATCCTCTCTTTTCTTCATACTTATTGAGACCTGGACATGATTAAAATCAAATCCCATACTTGTTCCCGAACCGTGACATGAAATACCTGCTAAACTAACGACATTACCGTCAACCTCAACTGCATGTTGTGTTTAGTGCTAATTAGCAAGCTAACATGCTAAAGATGGTGAACATGACTCATGTGTACCTGCTAGAGAAATGTTGAAGTTTTGCAGAGCTGTGAAATAAAATAACTATAAAATATATAAAAGCACTTATTCCTGACTGTGACTTTTGGTAGTTTAACTGGTTGTAAACCTTTTAGGTGATTCAACACAGGTATGGTACTTTTTTGATCCTATTCTTTGAAATACATTTTGGTTAAAACTGTGAATGCAGGTTCCAATACTTAAAGGGGCATTGCGAAGATCAGGCCTGAATTACTACCTTTGTCCACCGAATGTGAAGCCGTGACGGTGTTGACGTCGTGTCGGAGACTTCTATTGTGTACTTCGTTGCAGAGATATCTCCTGAAGTGAGCATGCTAACCAGCTAGCCTCGGCACGTCCTGTCCTGTAGTACCACTTGTACCTGGAGAGGCGATAGAGAGTCACCGTAGCGTCCAGTCTGTCCTCTCATGTACGACACCAGAGGACCAAGAAGCAGAGCGGCCCCGAGGGGCTCGTCAATCACATCGGAGGTTAAAGGTTAAAGCGTTTGGATTGTTGGTCTGTGATTGGCTTTCGTTCCGTCCTCCCCTTCACTGCACTAAAAGGGTCAAATTAAAGGGCTGCTTCACCCAAATTACTCGCTTACTGCACTTCTAAGCACCCGAAAAGGAAATTCTATTCACCTCCAAATTGCAAATCACTACTTTGAAAAGATGAAGATGATCTGCACATGTCCGCGTTGTCTTTCTCTGACCTGTGAGCAGAATCCTGAGCCAGGGCCAGAAGGCGCAGCAGGGCCTCCTCCTGGGGCAAGATGTCAGCGCCGTCCCTCCACTCGAGCTCTCCGCTGGAGCTCAACACACGCAACACCGTGAGCACCTGAGGGGAGGAGGAGGCAGAGAGATTGTCAAAGGAGTAAAGAAATAAGACGTTAATGTAGTCACGTGCTCAAGAGCTACTGGTGAGGGAAGTTGCCTCAGAGGCCCGTCCATCAACACAGCTTTGGTGTCCTCTCTGCAGTGCGGGCTGGCAAGTTGCCCCCGACGGTATTTTTAACCCCACCGGTCAGATCCTCCCTACGCACACCCTAAACCACGGGCACACAGCTGCCTCGCTCTCCCCTTGTACACAAATGTAATACGCGCTAAAGAAGACGTGCAGAATTCACGCAGGCAGTAACACGCTCCTCGTCTTTAAGCTACTCCTACCAACCACTTAGCTTCACCTCCTAAACTTGACTTCCTGCTTCCTTCACCTCCTCCTCTCCATCCTTCCCACGCTGTTCTTCTTTGGCCGGTCACTCCTCCGGGAGGAAGGGGAAAAAGGACAAGTTTTGCCTCGGCGTGAGATCCCGTTTTTTAAAACACACATCCAGCCGGGAACACATGTTGACATTACTGCTGCACATCTCGATGATTATTATTTCTTTCGAGGCCCCCAGCCTGTTATTAGAGCTTTAACATGAAGCTTTCTTTATAGGATCAGTGTGTGTGTGTGTGAGTGGAAGAGCGGGCGCATGCGATGTCTGTGCGTAAACATCTGTGTGTACATGTGTGTGTGTGAGTGAGCAGTAAAATAAAAAGACAAGGCAGCGAGGGAGACCTCCTACCCGCTCGTCCGTTGTTCTGATTTAAAACAATACGTTTCTATGTGTAATGTCAAACTGTAGTAACAAACCTGCAGAATTATCATCCAACTCTGCAGTTTCTCTCAGCTCTCTGAAGCATCTTCTCACAAGCTACACTCTCACAAATCCTTATTCTCAGCCGCAGCAGGAAGCAGATCTTTAGCACAACGAACCCTGATGAACTCGCCGTACCCTTCCTGCCCAGCGCCAAATGAGAGACGGACAACGCTGGTGCTAAAGACCAGCTGGTGAACATGGTGAACGCATTTTTCTAAACCAGAACAGAACCAAAAGGAGAGTGAATGCTGGGAGGTGACGTTGCTGTACCACATTGTATTAGTGGCGGTTCTTTAAAAACAAAGTTTGGATACGAGTTTGAATATGAGCCATGTTTATGTGATGCGTTGACGTGACGACCTTAAACTTGCATTCTTTGTCGTGGCCATCAGAGGGCGACTCTATGGAGGTCAATGAGAACATGACCCGACATCCTCTTCAACAAAGCCTGACTTTCATTTAGTAAACTATGGTCTCATTTAGAACTTTAACCCTTTCACAGTGTGTTTTCAGTTCATGACAGTAACATGTTGTTGTCCGGTTGTACTTGGCTCCACCCTCTCGTATCACTGGCTGGTTGCAAAAAAAACAAGATGGCGACGAGGCAGCATTCCAAAAACCAATGGATAGTGCGTCCACTTCTTATATACAATGTGTGCGACAGCGGGGCCGTGAGGAGCTGTTGGCTGTGCAAAAAGCAGTGTCTGTGTAATTACAGGTCCACATTGTATGTTTAACTATGGTGTATTTAAAAAGAAATAATAAATGAAATCAAGATCAACACATTTGGCTATAGCTAGTAGCTAACTAGCTAGCTAGCTACTAGCTAGCAGACAGACAGGTTGGTTTAATGCGCTCTCTAGATTAAGAAATATCATCTGAAGCTGCTGAATGTTCCCAAGTATTCATTTTTTTTACAACGCTACTACAACTAAACTTGAAGAACGATTACAAATGCATAAGCGGAAAAAATAAAAGGGCACCAATGCACCAATAACCACAGCAGCTTATTATACTTGGTGGTGGACGTTGTGTATGTTTCAGACAGTGCTTCACAAACACCATCTGCTCCTCTCAACTCCAATGAGAGTGAATCCATCACTGGGGCCAGACATGCCAAGCCAGTGTCATTGTTCATTCGGGCCGCTGCATTTCTCTCTCTCTCTCTCTCTCTCTCTCTCTTTATTGCAGAACTGAAAACGCTCACGCGGTTTGAATCCCAGCTGGTCCGACCGTCGCCGCTGCCTCTGACTTTTTAACGGGCCGCTTTAATGAGCTGCCGTCTTGCGACACGCTCGGCATGCCCACGTACTCAAATATACACGGTCACAGGAAAAGATGCCAACTCAGGGTACAGACTTCCGTAGCTGTAACATGCAAATAAACAGTGAGGCCCACCCTGCATGAACACACACACACACACACACACACACAGTTACCCAGCTTGCACAGCGGTGCTGTCTAGTCTTGTTGAGCCTGGACAGCCTCGAGGCGTTGCTGCTTTTCACTTGGTGTTAACTGGCCTCTTGAGCCAAAGCATGGAAGAGATGGTGAGTAAAGAGAGAGCTTGCCAGATGAAATCTCACTACGTGACTTTTATTTCAATGTCAGAAAATCCTAATAAATCCAAAACACCAAATTGCCTCATTAGTCCGGACCAGATATCGGTGCCATCTGAGTTAGGGTCAAATTAAGCAAAGTAATATATGATCGCCATAGCAGCAGCTTTTTATATTTATTGGACTTTTTGTTATATTTTTCCACCTCGTCATTGGCCGTGAACGAAGAGCTAAACGGGCCTAACAACAGCGTTGCACAGACCAATGTGTTTCTAGATCACCAGTGTGTGGTTGATCATATCTAAGCGTTCTTTACCGTTAACAGAGCTTCTCCATGTGTTTGTATTAGGGTGTCCCGGTGTGCTCTGATAAGCGTCCAACGGTCTTAACATGCACTGTTAACAGTGAACGCTTCACTCAAGTAGCCACTCGACTTCTGGCAAATGACTGAGTTTTGACACCCGGTGTTATTTCCTGATGTGATTTACACTCGATTCATAATCTCATTGTGCTGACGGGGATTAAAGGGAATGTTTCTGTGGCGTCAGTAGAAACGGAGGTTTGGAGATTCGGAATAAAGAACACAAACCCTACAAACAGCCTTGTATGCACTGAATATTTTCTACATTTTGAGAACGTGACGAGGCATTCAGGCTTCCATCGTTCCCATATGAATACTGTAATGCAGCGGATTCCTTCAACACATGTGTCTTGAATAAGGCCTGAAGAAAACAGACTTCCTCAGACTTTGGAAGCATCCTCTCTGGGCAGGATAGCGGACCAACACGATGTCCTTGGCCCACTGCTGCTCCTGCTCCTCTCCCAGAATGCTTCATTTGGAGTCCAGGGCGAGCAGTGGCAACCGGCCCGTTTGGGCCGGCGTGTCCTTGGCGCGCGGGGCAGGCTCCACTTAACGGGGCCCGGCGCTTTAAACGTTAACGGCTGGCCTGTGAAGCAGCGCCTGGCAGAGAGTGCACGGCCCAACGCATGCAGACAAAGAAACGAAGAAGCTGAAACGCAACACGTATGAAGAACACACACAAGTCTGCAGCAGCGTTGGCCACACACACACACACACACACACACACACACACACACACACACGCTCTGGAGGAGTGTTAACGACTGGAGTAACAGCACAGATCTGCCGGTCCTCTCTTTATGGACGCCTTCTGTCCCCAAACAGGAAACGGGCTGCGTTTACCTCCTCCAAAACGTGTTAACGGGTGGAAGCCGACCAAACCTCTCAGGAGTGTGTGTAAGTGGGTGAGAGAGCACCGCTGCCAGTGCGCTTGGCGTGTCCCTCGGCAACCGATTAGCCTCTCACGCAAGCCTCTGCGAAATGGATTTGGACGTTTAATCAATTTGCGGGCAAATGTCCCCGTGGTTCACTGAAACGGTGATGGATAATCTTTTGGAGAGGCTTCCTCATTGTGTGATGACAGGACTCTGAAAGTAATGGTGCTTACGGGCTGTCACAGACTCTCACACACACACACACACACACACAAACACACACACACACACACACACACACACATCAATAAAATGACCCAGACACGTATACAGACGCACAACAAATGCACTTCCTGTAATGTTTCG